>VCJN01002105.1:0-131747 GCA_006384855.1 Tetraselmis striata | reverse complement strand
TGCTTCCAGCGATGCTGATGATGATGCGCTAGGTGACTAAGCCGCTTCCTGCCGCAAGCGGCCTCATGTGTGCGCGTAGGCACTTGGGCGGCCGCGCCTACTTTCCAATTGAGAGCCGGCCATGAATACATGTGTAACAATGTGTCACCGCAATTGGTTTCGGAGCAATCATCTGCATATTATTCATGTCCTCACTTCATGCCTTTTGGCTGCATGACAAACATGATGGTTTCGGAGCTTGTCTATGTTATGGAACTTTACTCTTGCATTGCTTTTATTACCATCCATGTTTTGCTGCATGCTAGCTTTGATCATAGTTTACATGAAAATAGCAATGGCAATGTTATGGTTTCAAAGGATGATAGACCATTTCTATTACAGACTTAGTTAGCCATACTAACACCACAGCGCGGCCGCCCCACGTTAGTTACTTGGCAATACAGTACCAAGTTATTTCCGTGATCATCATCTGTACCAAGTTGTATCCATGATCATCACGTTGACCCATCCATGGTAGCCCGGGGGCAAGACGTCGCTCGGCACTTAGATTATTTTGTGGCGTGTGTCTGGTCCCCTGAAAACAAGGGTTTTGAGGCCAACATTGCTTAACACCGCAACCATGAAACTTTTGGCTAACCTAACATTTATTTTGAATCAGTATTGTGCTCATTCCGCACCCTCTTCTGGTGCTGCTTCCACCTCGCAACTGTTGTAGTGGACGTTTCCTATTGCTTAGCTATTCGGGTGGTTTCCTGATCGCCTTTTGCAGCTACACAGCTAACTGCAGCTACCGGTATCGGCACATTAGAGCCCTCGCCGCGGCCCGCATAACTGTATGCTTACGCGACGCGCCCGGGACAGTCAGTTGGCCATCACCACCCCGCCCACGCCCGCCGCTCGTGGGGCGACCATACTTGGTCCGGTCACTCAAGGCCCGGCACACCGTCTCGAGGACACTAAAGCCTGCCACCACGGTGGTTGTCGCCATCATCCAGGCGGATCACGGCCGAAGCTTGTCAGGTGAGCGCGGGCGAGTCACAGTGCGCACTTGACTTTCTGCCTAACCGCGACCCTCCTCCCCTCGCTGTCAAAGTGATCCCTGGACCCGATCCGGCACCCGCCCTAGTCAAACTTCAGAATCCTGCAGTTTAGAACCATATCAAAGTTTCTGCCGGTCAGAATATGTGTCGACCCCCTGTGCGACCTGTGGTGTGTGCATATATGTTGCTGTGTGCAGGTGCATTATGTCTGGTTCTTGGCGATGCGTGCGTTGCGCCGCTGAGCGACTCAGCGACCTACCCCCCGCGCACGGCCGATGCACGGCCTGCGACACCCCCCTAAGTGTCCGGACCGTCCTGAGCGACGAGCGGCGTGCAGAGCGGAGCTTGCCTACGTTATTCACCGGAAGTTGAGGGCGCCGAGCGCGTTGGGAGTGACGCGCTGGACGGTGCCCAGGCTCTACTCCTCCTTCCACCAGACCTTCGCAGAGGACTCCAGGTGGAAGCACATCCCTACACGTCAGATCCGAGGTAATAGGCGCACTGCCTTATGGACTGAGGATTTTTTAGCCCTAGAGGACATGTGCCAGTTCCAAAGGTTAGAGGGGGGAGGGCAAGCCACCAGCTTGGTGGAATATAAAATGCTTCCCTACGGGTGATATGGCTATCCCTGTCCCGCCATCGTTGAGCGGCGACTGGGTGGTGTGGATGAGCATGTTGCGATGTGGGTTAGGCAGGAAGTTATCGTTATGCTCAGTGTTGTCTCTCTGTCTGAAGTATGAGGTGCGAAGATAGAGCTTGTGGCTGCTTGCCCTGGTGTGGACGACAAGTCGCGCTGGCGTGAAACACCAACATGCGCGAATGCGATAGAAAACCATGTCATGCACCATGTGCAGCAAAGGATCAGGAATGTGAGAGACATTGACGGTCAACTAGTTTTTAACCATTCTGTAGACCTGGCTTGTGCCGCGGCACAGGACTGGACTGGCGTGTAATTCATTTGCTTTGCCTATGATCGCTCGCTCTCTGGGACTGCATCGCTGCAATGATGTGTGCGGCACTATGCATGGGGCAGTATGGAATGGGATCATGTTTGAATTACATGGATGTGCTGCAAACTTGTATTGACTAAAGATCTAGCTGTCTGGTTGCTTTCGCCGTTGCGCCCTATGCTCTGACGCTGAATATGTGCCAGCCCGACCCCCAGCACGGCATCGGCCTTGGCGTGAATGTTCCCTGCAGTGTCGGCCTTACCCGTTACGATCCACTTCCTGCTCTGTCGCCCTTCTTGTGCTTGTTGCAGCGACGCCTCGCTACATCCTTGACTGCGATGTGACTGTGCTCCACCCCCTTGCAAAAATAATTGCTGATGCAGCCATGCTCCCGGATCCAAGCCGCAGCAGCACGGAGAACTACTTGCCGCGCAGCTGAATGCCATCCCTCTGCAGCTTTCAGACTTGCTAGATCACGCCTCCCTCCTTGGCACTAAAGTCCGTGTAGCTGTCACCACCTTCGCGCATGCCAAACATAGATATAGCAGCAGGAATGCAATTGTAAGTAATGTTGCATTGATGCCCACCAAATTTCAAACCACAATCTGCATTACATGCAATTATCGCTTCTTCATACAAGCACACTTTACTGCAATTGTTGTGGCAATTGATGGACCAGTCATCCATCCCTTTTCCATGTGCATTCATGCGCTCTATGATTGCCTTGATCATGACCACGGTAATCTATTCCTCCCCCTTCTTGTAGATCATAGTGGCATCTGCCAGGACCTGCAGTCTGATGACAAAGTCCCCGGGCAGCGCTGCCAGCGGGACCTGCTCAAGCCTTCTCCTGAGCGCTGCCTCAAAAACAGTGACCACTGCAGACATGCCATCCTCTGACTCCTCGATCCCAATCTGCATGCATCTGCTCACCTCATGCTCCTTGACGGTTTCCTTTGCATGCCACACAGGTATGGGAGTCTTATATGGGCCCCGGGCTCTCTGCACATCATGACAGCAAAGGTTAACATCATATCAGAGCATGCTATGATAGACATATATTATTGCATACATGCATGTGAATGGCACAGCAGCGGGACACACCTTCTATTTCCCTTCTTGTACGAAGTTACCTGCGTGATTCTTGATATGTGAGACTGCTTGCTAGCGCTGCCTGTGGCTCCGGAGTAAGTCGCCTTGCTGCTTTTTTTATGTACGCATCTGTGCAACAACCCGACTATGCTTCTGCCTCGCGTCGGTTGCCTCGTCCAGCAACATAGCCTTATCCAGCCTCCACGCCTCCTTCGCATTCTTCAGCGTCTCACGAGAGGATCTACCAGCGTTCTGAAGGCTCGGAATGAGACTTTCATCTCGGGCAGAACGTTGGTGGGTCGCTTGCTATGGTGGTGCACTCGTCGAAACGGGGTTCGCCTAACCGCGCTTAACACGGTACTTGTACTGTATCCGTACTCAATTTTACTGTACGAATACTGTATTCCGTATCACCCGCGCCTAACCCTCGCCTATATCCGCTTATCTCCGCCTATCCGGCGGTGGTCGCGAGTACCCGCGCCGAGCCATGACTGCCATGGCAGTACCCGTACGCTAACGGTACGTGATATGAGTAGTCCCTTGCGCACTTTTCGCCCCGCCTCGAGTACCTGGGCGGTACCCGCTACACGGGCGCGCGAGGGCGCTCGGTACCGGCTAAGAGGGCGCTGCGCGCGGGACCTACATAGCATACCCGCCCACCACATCAGCCAGCTCAACTGGCAGGATATAAGCTCATACACCATCCCGCGGCTAGTGGCCCGGGTCAACTACGGGGATGGGAGTCTACAGGCGGTAGCCGGGGCGGCGGACTTGGGGTGTGCCGCCCTAGCCGGCGCGGGCGTGCTTCATGCGGCGGATGGCGGTCTCGTCGCAGTGGAGGTGGTGCTGCCAGCAATCCCGGCTGTGCACCGAGCTGGGCATGCACAAGGTGATGCCGCAATGCACGCAGTAGAACGAGCTCCAGTGCTCCTCGCCCTCGTCACGGTAGCAACGGCAGCACCTCGACTGCTTGCTGCGGCCGTTCGCGTATCGCCCGTGGTTGCCAGGGGTGTGCTGGTCGGTGGTGTCCAGGTAGCGCTTGGGCGCGATGGCGAGGCGGTGGCCGGGGGGACGGGATGGCGCCAGGTCGCCATCCAGCCCGTTGTAAATGAGGGCCCTCGCCATCAGCTCCGAGAAGTCCTTGATAGTCATGCTGGCGTAGGGGTGGGCATACGGGGCGTGGAACTTGGTGATCTTCCGGCAGTCGGTGGTGACGATGCCACAGAGGGTAGTCGCGAGTCGGAACCAGCAGTCCTGGGTTTTCCAGGCCTCCTCCAGCGCGAGATCATGCTGGCGCGACTGGTTGTGGTTGTCGACGCGGGGGCTGCGCTCAAAGTAGTTGGACAGCACATATGGGCGGGGGATGCTCCGAGTGACGGTGTTGCCGAAGTCGTCCGCCCAGCGCTGTATGTAGGGGTTGCCATCCTCCAGGGGGCTGGCACCAGCTGTGGCCACTAAGAACAACACCTTCCTCATGTTGTACTTGTAGCCCACTGCCATGAGATCCACACCATCCACTATCGCTGAGAGAGCAACCCTGCTGCCTGCCGGTGCTGATGTCAGTTGGCTCTTCAGGAAGGCCTTTGGGAACAGACCATGGCCAGTCTTGACGACGCCGATGAAGTGGCGGCCCATCTTGCCCACCTGGACAGCGGCCTGGGGGACGGCATAGCAGGTAAGAAACATTAGTAATTGCATTTCCCCATCACAACATGATAAACGCAGGTAAAAGGACGAAGTTCATACCTTCACAGACCCGAACCACGCATCGCCAAGCAGGGTAGAGTTGGTGCTGGTGCAGGTCTCAGCCATGCGCATCACACATGCGGTAGTCACACCGTGCTCAGCAGCATGCGGCTTCACACGCATAGGGTCCCTCCCCTCCTGGATCTCGATGTAGGTCATCACACCGGTGTCGCAGTCACATACTGTCTTCATCTCAGTGCCCAGCGGCTTGGGCTTCCTGTAGATGAAGCTCAGGTTGGGGAGGCCGCCCAGCTTGGTTGCCCTGGGCTGGTAGGCGGACATGCTCTCATCCATATTAGCAAAGATCCCGGCGTTCAGGATAGTCGCGCTGTTGGCGTTGAACTCGGTTGCAGCACGGCGAACCACGCCCAAGAATCCCTCACAGTAGAGTCGAGGTCAGCCTTAGCATACTTGATTAGCGACCGGATATACTTGAAACGGTGAAGGGGCATGTAGCGCTGGAAGTTAGGCTGGTCACGAAGGCCATCAAACGTGATGTTGGTAGCCCACAGATTTCTGCCTTGCTGAGAGTACAGCGCGCCGGCGATGACCAGCTCCCAGAACCTCACATACTCATGCATGCTGATCAGCTTTTGTGTTGATGAACGGCGCAGGCCAGCAGCATTGACCTTCTCCAGGTCGGCAGACAGGTCGCATGGGTACATCATAACCCAGAGCTGAACCAAGTCGACGCTGCCAACGCCAATGGGCAGCCCATCTCGCAACCCAACTGGCAAGGTACGAGCCGCCTCTCGCTGGGCAGTAGTGTCTCGCATCTTGGCCATCTCCTCAGCGATGTCTAAGTTAAACACTGACCAAGTTGCAATCTTGCTGCCTTGCTTCATGACGACGGTGGTGCCAGGAGCGGGGGAGATCCAGGCGGCATCCTCGTGGCCGTCGTCGGGTGAGGCGCCGCCGACATATTGCTCTGGCGCCTCCTCGTCCCCGGAGCTATCGCCCAGCTCCTTGGCGAGTTCGACGCCTGGCTGGCTGTCTTGTGACTCGGCAGGCATGTCAAGGTTGTCGGCAGGCAGGGGCTGGGTCGCTAGGATAGAGGCTGGGGAAGAGGTCGCAGGGATGGATGGGATCTCGGTGGGGGTGCCGGTGTCGGAAACGACACCGCCTGTAACGATCGTTCCACGACTGCCACCCAGCGCCTTCGCACTCGCATCAGCAGCAGCGGCAGGGCGGGGCGGCACGAAAGGGCCGACGGCAGACCCTTGACCTCGTGGCGTAGAGGCAGCCGAGGGAGGGGTGCGACCAGCAGTAGCTTGCTCGCAGCGGAGTGCCTGGCCGGACTCTTGGACGTCGGCCGGGGCGTCGTCCCAGCGGACCATCCATTTGCCCTCGCCGACGGACTCAGTAACGTTGCCGAACAGCCGAGCACGCTGGCACCGACGCTGGTCGCCACTCAGGGGTAGCATGGGCCCTCGGCGGGCTGATACACGAGCGCCTTCGGTGACGGAGGTCCTCATAGCGGCGGGTGGGTGGCTGAACAGGTGGGTGAGCGAGTTTTTTAATTTATTTATGAGCGTGACTTGGCCAGTCCTGGAGAGCATCACCTTGCCGGACTTGAGCAGGTGCTGGGGCTGTTGGTTGCTGCCGTTGCGGAGCCCTCCTTGATCTCCATGTTTGCAGTGCTCCATGCACTGAGCACTCAGTGTGTCAAGGTTGCCATGCACTTTATCCATCGGGAAATTGCCGTCATGCAACTTCATGCACGGAGTGATGTCCTTTGCTGCCGCGATGTCCATGAAGGCTGCGAAGAATACCTCCGTAGCTGCCCGTAGCTTGTAGGTCAAGGTAACTTATTTGGTTGTCGCTGAGCGCCACCTCAAAAACAGCGCGATGACCTCACCTCCCATTGTGTTTGCAGTTGGAGATGCGTGCTATCAACGCCTATGAGCACGGGAGTGTGGGAGGGCCCGATCAACACTGTCTTATAGCAGGACCTTGTCTTCCCGCCCAGGATTGTGCATGGCAGACTTGTCACATATACATGGACAGAGGCCATCATCATTGCCGGCAGGGGGCGGCGGCAAAGGGCCGCTGGTGACGCTGTGCCGAGGCAGATGATCAGGTGATGGGCCACCTGTGTTATGTATTATTGCTGAAGCGTCTTACATGTTGTTGCTTTGCTGCACTTTGCGCTGATGCTGATAGTACAGCCCGGCACGGGTGGTGCTCCTACTTCAAGCACTCCCATGCCTACGACATCGCCGCCCTCGATAAGGATGATGGCGGTGTTGATGCCATGCAGTAGTAGCATATACGCAGCAACCGTGGCGTGTGTGAATTGAGCATATCCATATGTTGCGGGAGCAGTTGCGTAGTATGGCAGGCGCATGATACATATAGGCGTCGGTTGGGTCTGGGGTTTCCAAATGTAATGTTAAGCAATACTCTCTTACGAAACATGGCCAATCTGCATTATGCTTGCACATGCCTGCTTCACTAATTTTCCTTACACACTCACAACATATTTTTTCTGATACTGACAACATGGGTCAATGTTACGTATGGATGCCGCGGTGTACTGCGGTATCGCCGCAAGCATGTATTGTCAAGCGATGTTGACACAAAAGTTTGCATTTATCTTTGCCGTTATACACATCTGTACTCTTGTGAATTTCATGTCATTTGTGGTATGTATGTTGATATGCATGTAATCTGTTCAGCAATAAGATTAATGTGAAACGCGTTGTGCATTACATACAACAGCAGATGCATCGTAGTGTCATTGATAATGTTATTGTGACGCCCCGGGTACCGAGGTACCATTACCACTCGAGACTGATGCAATGATATAAAGTACGTGATTAGCCACCAGCCGCGCGCGCACTTTCACTCTTCGGCACTTCCTCGCTCGCTGCTTCGCCTATTTATGCTGACCGCTTCTCATGAAGAGTATATCGCCCTGCTCGCCCCCGTGCCACCATGGCCTCCGTCAGCACCTTCCATGCCGCTGCCGGGGCGGATGACGCGTCGTGGGAAGATATCATGCTGCCGAGAGGAGCACGCGAGCCCCCGCCTGTCCCGCGCGGCCCGCCCCTGCGCTACTACCTCACGACAGTCAGCGCCGATGACACGTCGAGCGTTTTTGACTGGTCAAGCTGAACGGCCCGTCTGCCCACCCTAATTGACCGTGGAGGAGGAGCAAGCTGCCTTGCTTAAATCGATGAAGCCGACGCACGCAGCAAGGGTTCTTTGCATCCCCAGTGCAAAGGTGCGCTTGCCGGCCGGTTTGCCTGCTCATCGTGTAGCTGCTGATGTTGTCGCTGCCCGAGTGTCGGCGACTTAGTGTTTTTTCTTTCATCACTACCGCAGTCCGGAATCGACCAGAACGGCGCTCCGGTGCAAGACCTGTCTACCGGCTACAGCCCCCCTCCCCCGCTCGCTCGACGAGCTCATGTTCCCCGTGCGGCTAGATCCCCGGCGCTTCAAGACGCTACTGCGAGGATGCAGGCTGGACGCCAGAGGAAGCAAGCGCAACGGGAGCGCGCGGCGGCATCATGCCAGCCCCGTCAAACAAGCTCCTTAGCCGCGGGGCGCAGCAGATGGCAGCAGCTGCCATGAATAGCATGCCCGCAGAAGTATCTGTGGGCAACAAGGGGCAGTCAGCACCCGAGCCGACAGCGGGCATAACACCACAAGCCGGCGCCAGGAAGAGGCCGGCGGCAGCGGAGCCAGCCGGCCGCAGGCCAGGGGGGGCGGGCACGGGCCGGGGGCGGTGGTATACCCATTGTAATTAAATTTCTAGTATTTCCCTAATACTTTATGCAGTTTCTGACCCCTCCGCCATAAATCCGAAAATGTCCGGTGCCTTGACGTTAAATTTGCCAGCTAGGAGTAGGCGCGCCCATGTCCGCTTAACCACACCCCGAAGCTCGACGCTCATTGGCCGCTGATCCAGCCTGGCACCTCACCTTTATTAAATCACAAAACCAACCGTGACTACCGTGTAATGCATTTTTGCAGCCTTTGTTGTGTATCGACCAGTACCCTACTGCCCCGCCTGCTCGTCATCATCACTCGTCATCACGCGGGTATCTTCCGCGCGTACTCGTGAGGACTGAGGAGGCGCGCGCCTAATAGCAGATATGAAGGGCGGCAATTCCCGTAAAGTACAGTGACTCGTGTACTCGTGTCGTACTTTGTGCACTCGTGACTACCGAGTACCCGCTACTCGCTATAGTACTTTGATGCAGGGCTCCGCTGCCGTACTCATCCTTACCGCCAAGTTTAAAGTACTGTGACGCCTAACGTTAGGCGCGATATATACAGGCGACTACTCGCGCCTGGTAGTCGTTAAGCGCGGTTAAGCGGACCCCGTTTCGACGAGTGTGGTGGCTGCGGCGGCTGTACGGATGGCATGCCCGGCTGGCCCGCCGCCGCCAGTACTGACGGCTGCGCTGACGCGCCAAAGCGACCTCCCGCGCCACGACGGCCATCGACAGCCTCCCTAAGGCGGTGCTTGCTGCCTCTTCCTATGGCTGACGCGTGCTGGGCGGCCAAGAGACGAGGTAGGTTGAATTGCTTTGTTACATGGTGGTGTTAAACGGGTTTCGCGGCATGTGACCTGCCCCCCGCGGCCCGCCTCCAGGGTAGGCGCTGACTGACTTAGGGACCGTACGGCCCGGCACGGAGGTGCCTTAGGTCCTAAGTTACCCCTAAGGATGATCTATGATGGCACCCTAAGCGTACGCATGCCCTGGCGGCCTGGCGTGTCAATCTTTGAAGCTTTTTGAGGCCCAGTAGTTAGCTGTGTAGCTCATGTAAATATATTTTTAAACCTGTTGACATTATTCGAAACATCGCAAAGGCACTTCCGGCCCGGGGGTCGTTGGGGGGTCACTCGGGGGGTAAGAAAAAATATGATTGAGTAAGAAAATATGATTGAGTAGGGAATACAAAAGGACATTCCCGTATACCCTGTACACATATCCCGACTATCTAAGGTGACCGATGCATTAGAGAGCATAGAGAGGAACGTGTCGTGGAGAGACGCTACATATGGAGCTGCTTAGGGTAGGGGGCACCACGGCATCCCAGTCGGGTAGACAGCTAGGCCCTTCTTGAGGGTGAGAAGGTGCGGGTCAGCGGGTAAGCGACGACATGTCGGCGCTTGTAACTATCACGAGTTCGGTAGGTGGGGCGCCGGGGTCCCGTGGCAGCTCTTAGATTCGGCGGCCAGCGTGTCTAGCGCCAGTGGGTGAAGTACCCCCAGGTCGATGTGCTGTGAGGCGACTCGTCGTTTTCCTTTTACTCCCGTGGCGGGCGCAGCGGTTGAGGGTTGGCGTGGTTGCCGGAGATTCACGAGGGAACGAGCGCGTGTTAGTAGCTGCAAAAGGCTGCCAGCACAACACTGTTGAATTTGATTTGAGGAGCCGGTCTGCGTCTTCTCATGTTACTGCTTCCACCCCGCAGTCGATGTAGAGGACCTTTCTGATTGCCTTTTATTTTGGTGATTTCCGATATCGCCTTCTGCTGATAGCTCATGTAATTATATTTGAGGAGCCGGTTGCAAACGGCGGTGGTCGACTCAGCACCGTATGTATATATATATATATATACATAATGTATATACATAATATATATATAATATATATATCCTGGCACGCTCATTCCCACGTGGTGTCGTGATGCATGTCGTCTATCGTTTGATTCGTTTCGTCTCATTCATGTAACCACACCATCCTTGACGGCACTGTCTTATTTGGGCTCGTTGCTGCCTTCGACCGCCCATTCGTTTGTGGCCTCATATCATAGGTAAGGAAAGGACGACACAACTACGGCCCTACTCATACCGGCACCCGACCCGATGCGGATGCTTGATGGCGCAGGACGACAGTACTTTCCGTGCTTTCTCTTGACGCTCTCCCTGTAACCAAAAAGGAATTACGAAAGCCTGCCGCAGTGCCGCCCAGGATTAACACTATTTTAAACAGGTCTTCGATCCGCGGTAAGCTTCGGCCAACACGCAGAGTCTTATTGGCCGAATCCCGCAAACCGGGAATAATGTTTTTTTTTCCGCCCTCCTTCGAGCGGTGCTGCTGGTGGCGGTGGAGTATGTGAGCGAGTAGGAAGGCACATGTGGAGCGATGTTGCAGCAGGGCAGAGGGGTGGGAGAGATGTGTTACACATGCGTGCCTCAAGGGCGGTGGGCCTCCTGAGGTGGAGAGGAGGGGGAGGGTGCTGCGCGACGGTGGGCTGGAGGAGGCCTGGGAGGATCTGGGAGCGTATCAATGCTGCGGCGGCTAGGCAGAGATGAGCCTGATTGCTCTCTTTCCATTGATTTTGACGGAAGCGTTACCCGAGTGCAGATTCATCGTCGCCCGGAGGTCTGCCAGCAGCCCCAGCCGGCCCGCCTCCGCCTTGTTGGCAGCATTGTTGACGCACATGTTCCACAGCGCCGCGCAGGCCTGCTCCGCCACCGCAGCCGAGCCAGGGTTCTTCCGCATTGCGCTCTGCACCGCCAGCAGCCCCAGCCGGCCCGCCCCCACCTTGTTGTCAGCATTGTTGACGCACATGTTCTTCAGCGCCCCGCAGGCCTGCTCCGCCACCGCAGCCGAGCCGGAGTGCTTCTGCAGTGCGCTCTGCACGTCCGCCAGCAGCCCCAGCCGGCCCGCCCTCGCCTTGTTCTCATTGTTGACGCACATGTTCTTCAGCGCCCCGCAGGCCTTCTCCGCCACCGTAGCCGAGCCAGGGAGCTGCCGCAGTGCGCTCTGCACCTCCACTAGCAGCCCCAGCCGGCCCGCCCTCGCCTTGTTGTCATTGTTGACGCACATATTCCACAGCGCCCCGCAGGCCTGCTCCGCCACCGCAGCCGACCCGGAGTGTTTCCGCAGTGCGCTCTGCACGTCCGCCAGCAGCCCCAGCCGGCCCGCCGTCGCCTTGTTGTCAGCATTGTTGACGCACATGCTCTTCAGCGCCCAGCAGGCATGCTCCGCCACCGCAGCCGATCCAGGATGCTCCCGCAGCGCGCTCTGCACCTCCACCAGCAGCCCCAGCTGGCCCGCCTCCGCCTTGTTGTTATTGTTAGCGAACATGGCACACAGCGCCCCGCAGGCCTGCTCCGCCACCGCAGCCGACCCGGAGTGTTTCCGCAGTGCGCTCTGCACATCCGCCAGCAGCGCCAGCCGGCCCGCCTCCGCCTTGTTGTCAGCATTGTTGGCGCACATGTTGCACAGCGCCCCGCAGGCATGCTCCGCCACCGCAGCCGAGCCAGGGAGCTGCCGGAGTGCGCTCTGCACCTCCGCCAGCAGCCCCAGCCGGCCCACCTCCGCCTTGTTGTCAGCATTGAAGGCACACATGTTCCACAGCGCTGCGCAGGCCTCCTCCGCCACCGCAGCCGAGCCGGAGTGCTTCTGCAGTGCGCTCTGCACATCCGCCAGCAGCGCCAGCCGGCCCGCCTCCACCCGGTTGTCATTGTTGGCGCACATGTTCTTCAGCGCCCAGCAGGCCTGCTCCGCCACCGCAGCCGAGCCAGGGAGCTGCCGCAGTTCGCTCTGAATCTGCGCGAGGGTGATGCTGCCGCTTTTGAGCGACGCCAACGCCCGCGCCTCTTGGAAGTTGACATCTGCAGTGATTCTCTTGGGGTGATTGGCTTTGAAGCGCCTGATGTTGGCCGTGGGCACTTGAGCCGCCTCCATGTCGGCCTCTTCCACATACGCCAGGTCTTCGATGCATCTCAGCCCCTTCATCTGGTCAGCCAGGCTCTCAACGAACTCGTCATCCATCCGGATGGTTTCCTTCAGAAAGACCCTCACTTCCGGCGCAATGATGTGGCCGAATCTGGTGCGATTGGCTGCAGCGGCAGTGGCTCCAGGCTGCGTCCTGGGACCTGTGAGCGACGGGGATGAGTGTGTGCCAGCGGGGACGAGTGTCAGCGCTCATACCAGGAACTGGCTTAGCATTGCAGTCTTGCCGATAGATTGGGCGCAAGGAGGCAAGAGGCAAACACAAGAGCTGGGCGGGCAAGAAAAGGCAGTGGCAGGGAAGCTGGCAGAGTCAGCGGGGGGGGGGGGGGGGGGGGGGGGGGGGGCATCCTTGCATCGCGGCCAACAGTTCATAATGCGTTGGGGGTAGATTATTTGTGCGAGGGCGGGAGGGGAAGTTAGGGCAGAGACGCAAACCTTCCGGGTCAGGGCTTCTCGGGCCTAGCCATGGGGTAATGATTTGTAGCAGCGTGTCCCGGAGTCGACGCTCAAGCTGCTCCTCCGAGAGCTGGTCCAGGTCTGTCAGATCCACGTACAGGCTGCCTCCAAGCGCCATCATAATGCCTCTCCACTTTTTGTACTCCAGCATCTCCCTCTCCATCACGACAGCCACCATTCTCGCCTTGCTTTTGTAACTCAGTGCGAGGTCGTACTCAAACTGGCAGCTGTCGTGGGGGTTATCGCCGATGACCTTGTCGTGGTAGCGCTTCGTGACGAATACTACGACCCCTTGGGATTGATCGATTCCCACTGCCATTTCTTTATGAAGGTTTGCCCTCAGCTCGTGGGCGTCTAGCCAAGGCTTGAGACCCAGCCTGGCGGAGAGCACGCCGCTCACTCGAAGGACGCGTTCATGGTTCCTCTCGTCGACGCCCCAGTCGTGCGAGAGGAACAAGTCGTGCCCGCCGCCCTCCGGGAAGGCCATCGCAGTCCTGTGTGTGTATGACAGACTGGTCGTTCACTACCGTCTGGGGCGGGGCGACAATCTGCCAGCAGGTTGGGTTCTGTTAAAGGGGGCAGAGTCGGGTGCAAGCAGGTGCCCTTCCTTTTTCCCAGCACTTTCTTTTTCCCAGCACTATTTTGGCGCCAGTCCGTTTCCAGTATGTACTGTTATGGTTGCGGAGTTGATGATGCTATCATTAAGAGCGCCAGTACGGTACAGGTACTGGTGTGAATTACAATAGGGGCAGTAACAATTCCATTTACTACCAAAGTAGTACTAGAGATAGTACTGATCGCCTTTTGCAGCTAGCTCATGTAGCTCTACATTCGACTAAAGAAAGTAATAGTAAGAAATCAACACAGCAAGTAAGCCGCCTAATAAAAGCGGCGCGCGCTACGTACGGTACTGGTACGAGCGAGGAGTTGATGCCTCAGGACAGGTATGATCTAAACTAGTTTATGGGGTTTCCTCCCTTGACCCAGCCGCTTTTCAGCTACAAGTGCTGCTCAGTGGTACGGGAACTAGGCACTTGTCGTTGCGCCCTTTTTCGGTGCAACACGAGTAGACATAAAAGCAGCCATAACAGCTGAGCATGCCATCTTCCAGTTCTCGCTACGTTACACTCAGCGATGTTAAAACTGTCTCGTAACCTATTGCGAGCAAGGTCACCCCAGGTTGTTCAAGACAACACCCGGCTCACCACCCGTGTGTGATATTCTCATCCGTACGCCCGTGCGTTACCATGCCAGATAGAGAAGAACCCGTCGTTGAGCCGACGCTCGAGTCGCTACACGCAGACGCAAAGGCCCAGTCTCTCTACATTACTGCGAGAGCTTGATACAACGATGGCCCAATTGACGGCTCGTGAGCGCGTTGTTGATGGAGAAGGAGCACATGGTTCCGGTTCCGGACAGCGCATCGCGGGACAGCCGACAGGCAGCGGGGGAGCCGCAGAGCGCCCCGATTGGCTAGAGCTAGCCCATAGCGGCCGTGTCGGAGCAACATCCGTGAGTGACGAGGATGACTATCTCGCAGTGCCAGAGCTACTGCAGCGACCAGAGTATGGTGATGAGGCCGTTCGACCGGTCAACTGAGTGCATGGACTCTTCCCCCTGAGCACCGACCTAACGAACGAGTACCTCAAGCAGGATGACTAGCGTCTGCCGGCCCAGGAGGAGTATCTATGCATGTATGTCGTGTTTCGGCGCCCACATGGCCGCACTTTTCGTGGCTCTCGACGAGCTGTTGCCCTACGTCCCTGCTGCAAATCAGGATTTCGCCCCCTACCTGAATGTACGTTACGCGCGTGACATGCGCTACGAGCGCGAAGGGCGCGCGGGGCGGCCCTCCTACCTGAACCTAGCCCCGCAAACCCATACCGGTGCTACTGCAAACCCGTCCAACAACTACCGGCCAACCGCCGGGAACCTAACCGCTGTTGCCGAGTACTTTGCAAACAATAGTCGCCCCTCTGGAACTCTGTCGGTAAAACGACGCACTTACGTAATTGACGAGCCCGAAGCTGTCGCTCCTTGGGCTGCTTCACCGCGATCTCGACTGCATGATGCTTTCGGCTCAGACGAGCTGAGACAGCGGACACTCGACACGCTCTCCATCTCCCTCACCGCTCAGACACTCAAGAGCTACGCTGGCAGACGGTCTCAGTTTGCGGAGTTCTGCCACGACTCCGAGAACATCAGCCCGCTGGAGGCGACCACTGCTATAGTCGTCCGGTACGTTGTCTAGATTGGTGAGCGAGGGCACATTGGAGCTAAGTCACTGCAACCCTACCTCTCTGCAATCAACACGTTCTTCGAGTTGCACAACCTCGACCCAATCGCCAAGAACAGCCTACACCTCGCCGCGGCAAGGCTTGGGCTGATGCTGCGGCAACGCCGTCTGGAAGCCGCCCCTTTGAAATTCCTCTGCCTGGTGATGTAGCGTATCGTCGCAAAGGCCGAGCTGATTGTGTCTGCTCCCACCACAGAGTACCAGCACGACTTCCGAGCCCTCGTGGTCTCGGTTGTCAACTTCATGTTCTTTGCCAGAGGACTTACTAGCGTCTCCTGGCGAGTGCGGGATGTACATGTCGACGATTACAACATTACCATGCAAGTATACCGCGAGAAGGGCCGCGCTGGCCGACGGGGACTCGACGACCTGCGCGTGCTTCTCCTTCCGGTGTCAGAACACCCCCGAGTTGCACGTCTCGTGCACCACTTCCTCGACCACGTCCAGTCAGTCCCCCTGGTTGCTGTTGCCTTGGCTGAAACAAAATTCTGGGCGGTAACCCCGAGCGAGCAGTCAAAACCTTGGACTGCCGCTACAAGGAATGTCGGACTGGCTGTCTACAACCGTCCGTCTTGTTGGTGCTGCCCCTGCCACCGAGGGATGTAGGTACAATGTCACGTTGACCCGATATAGCGTGACTACTGCCTGGGTTGGTGACATACTCGGATGAACGATCGTGGGTGCTAAAAGCTACCGCACTTGTGACGATTTATCGTTATTGACACGACGTAGCGTGGCTAACACTGTGCGGTCGGGACTTTCTGTCCAAGGTTGTTGATCAGTAGGCTCCCATGATGTCTCGTAAATTCGTACTCACACTGTAATGGCCCGTAATCGTGATTTTCCCACGGAATGGGCTTGTAATCGCCGTATCTACCGTGTAATCGCCACTTTTTTGCTAGGCTCGGTAGTCGCACTGGCGTGCCCGGCTGCCCGCGGTCCGGAATTCAAGGCTACCAGTAGCATGTCCCATCCTCACAGTACATTGTACCCACATCGCGGCTCGCGCGGCAACCCGTAACGTGTGGCACTTTCGCCAAACTTTACTTTAACGCCTCAGCACACGCTCCGTGACGACGCCGCAACGGCCAACAGCCTCAAACCGCCGGCTGAATTGCTGCAAGTCCCGCCGCGGACACTTTACCATGCATCGCAGCAGCCGGAGCGCCAGTGGCTATCTCCTACCCACCACCCCGTCCATGCGAGCCGCCGGCGCCGAGTAGTGGTGTGCCATGGGGCGTCCCAACTCCAAGCGCCCTATGCCTGAGGGCAAGGAGGCCCGGACGACTGCCACGTGGACTGCGAAGCTTTCTGTGGAACTGCACATTTTCCTTGCCGAATATCTCTTTCGGCACGCCGGAAGTCGTCCCTTCGGCTTCGGCGGAAGATCTCTTAGGCCGGCCGGCCGACAATTACCTGCCACATGACCGCATCGCCCGGCGCTAAGTGAGTTATGCTTAAATGTAGGCTTTCTCCTTCCCCAGTACTTTCCGTGCATTTTCTTGACGCTCTCCCTGTAACCAATACTTAATTATTTCTAGGCCCCGCGAACCCGATGAAATGGTACCGTGAGTTCGTATGTGTTGATAGGTATGTGACAATTATGCGCCATAAGTGGAGGCGTGTAATGTTAGATAAACGTGTCTTCTCACTGCCACAGAAGCATTTACTATTGAGCCGGACACTGAACCGCGCGGTGAGCGCCAATGTACCCCGGTCCTCGCTCTCCCTGCGCCCCTCACGGGGCGCGTAAGACCCAGCGTCCGACCCGCGCAGCTAGGCCTTTCACGCAAGCCGCGCGGCTCAGCGATATCGCGGTGCAACGATATATCGTTTCAAATATTGAAATTTCTGTACCCAATATTGACATTCTGCGCAGTCGCCGGGAGGTAGGAGTTCAAATCCAAAGAGCAGAAAACGAGGATCGCGCTTGCGCTGATATTCTATTATTTTAAACGGATGTCCTCTGCCCTCGGCAGCCCTCTTGTAGTGCTGCCACCACTCGGCGATAATCCGCACCATGCTACCGGCGACTACACCAGGCACCAAGGGGTCGCATCAAGGACGCATAAGACGGTATAGGCGCATAACAAAGGTCCCAACGGGGTCAAATTGTCGGTGTGCAGAAGATGCTGTTGGCGAATCGTGTCACGCACACCCTCGGCGAGGGTCACCCGGCAACATGTCGCGCCACCGTCGGGAGGAGAGCCAAGCGAGGCTCCTCCGCCCAACGAGCCTCGAGAACCGCCCTCGCCCGGCGAGAGGCATGAGGCTCACGCCCCGAAGCCCATATGGGCTCGGATGCTGCCTCATGACCGGCGGCTTTTGCGCGTCTCTCCCGACGGCCGCGAGGCCCAATACGTTGTGCCGGCACACAAGACGCAAGCAACAGTAATGCAACCTATTTTGCACCGAGGCACGCGGTGCATTGTGGTTAGGTCCAAATTAGGGCTTGGGGGCAGCACTGGGATTGATCCAGCGAAGCGTCGATTTTTCGGCGGTGAGCTTTATTGCCGTACGGGTACCCGTATAGTGAAGCGGATCGGGCCTATAGGTGCGTGACTAAACCGCTTATCTACTGGCATGTACTACTAAGTACTATAATCCACCCACCCACCCACCCACGTTCCTTTATTACACAGCCGTCCGATTACGATCTCACGGTTGGGAGGTAATGGTACTCGCTACTCGCTGCTGGTACTGCTGAACTGCTGATCCGAGCGGCACGTTGAGGACTTCGATGCCGTGATGGCCATCTAGCTCGGGCCACTCGATGTCGGCCGGAGCCTCACGCCGCGCGGCCTCCATGTCTGCGATGTACGCATGCATCTTGTCGAAGCGCACCTCAAGCTCCACGGACACCTTGACGGACGTGCGGAAGGCGTGAAGAGCCGGCCAAACGTGCTCCGGAAGGCCCACTAGAAACCCATCGCCGGCGTTGCAGCGCGCCGCCCCGTTGACCTCCAACGTGCTATCACACTGCTGCACCTCGGGGTGAATCGCGACGCAAAAGTAAGTCGTGGCCAACGGTGCGCCCTGCCGCACGCCGTCCTCCGACCGCAGAGGGGCGGACCGGTCGTCCACGATCAGATACGAATCCGTGGAGAGGGAGGCTAGGAGCGCGGGGATGACAGGGTGTAGTAGAGAGGAATCGATGTGGCGTTGGATGATGGTTCGGCGCCATGCCTCGTTGTATGCGTTGCGAAGGTCGGTGTGAACGATGACAACACGTGGGCCAAGCTTCTCGGCGATGAGCCGGACGCCGTGGATGAGCATAATAGAGTCGGCCGCGGGAATGCCAACGCCGAGCTGAGATAGAGCAAGCACCGACACGTATGCCTCCTTCATGTTGTCCACCACTGCCCGCTCCGTTGCGCGCTGCTCCGCCTCCCCGACTGCCACAGTCATGCCGCACGTCCGTGACCCTCCCCTCGCCTAGCTTCTTGACATATGCCACGAGCCTAGCAGAGGCGAAGAGCCAGTTGAACCACCGGGGCAGGCGACCTTGGAGGTACATGGAGGCAACTTCCGACATGGCGCGGACCGCCGCAGGCCCGGACGCCGGGGCGTATTCGCCCACCAAGCAACGGAGGTACTCGTTGCGCATGCCTGAGGGCCCCGCCGCCACGTGCTGCTTGAGTTGCTAGTACGGCACGCGCATGTCCACCGTGAGGGCGGCCTCGTCGACCGGAATGTCATACCCGGCGTCTGGGATCGGGTGCCTACGGGACGGGTAATTGTCGCGCAGCTGGGCGAGGATAGCATGATCGGATAGGTCGCCCATACCTTTAGAAGATAGTCGGCCCGCCGCTCGGGAGAGCTCTCCGTCCTCCACCAACGCCACAACAGTGTCTGTGGTGCCAACGAGCAGCGCCGCAAAGAGATCGGCGTCCGTTCAATGCTGGCGGGCATGTCCGGCGTAGAACGCCTCAGTGCGCGCGTCGTCCCATGAGCGCACGAGTTCGGTCATGCGCCTCTCCAAGCGCCACGCCAAGGCTTATTGCCGCCGCGGCCCGCCTCGGCTCGGGGCCCTAAGCAACAATTGCGGGAGCAGGTACTTCCACTCCAACGCCCTATCCAACACCACGGGGTCATCGGCCTCCACCGCCGCCACCACCCGCTCATTCACGCAGCGTTGTGCCTCCGCCCACGCTTCTTGAAACTCAATAGGCGCCGCCGTCTCAATGGACATCTCCGCCGGCAAATGCACCATGTCCACGTCGGAGAGGTGGTCCACCGCACCCCACCCCGCCCCGTCGCCGGCTGGAGATGGGCGAGTAGGGGGGGGGGGGGTTGCGGATACCGAGCCCGTGAGGCCTGGCTATCGGGGTGGCCGGCCGGTGCACCCACCTCTGGCGGCGCGGGAGTAGCAACCGGGGGCGCTGCGACGCCCCGGAACGCAGCGACGGACGGCAATGCGGGCGACGGCAGCACTGACGATTGTCCCGCTCCACCGGCGCGACGCGCCCCTCGACGGCGGTGCCGCTCGGCCAGCACGGCGCGCGCCTTGGCTAGCCACGCGGCGGCGACCTCAGCGAAAGCCACCACGCACGTCGGCCGGGTGGTGCCTGACGCGGGAGGGTTGGAGCGACATGGCTGCGGCGTCAATCCTCGGCGCCCACGCGGCGCCCGCGGCGACGCTAGCGACTGAAAGCGCGTCAGCGACTGTCCAAGCCGCCGCCAGCGCTACGCCCCGCCGCGCCGGCCCGCTGTCGTGTAGCCTGGAATGCAGGCGGGCGAGAGCATCGAGGCCGGTGAGCGCCAGGCCGCGGTTGCCGCCGCGCGGCCGCGGTTGGGGCCGCTCGGAGACTTCCTGGCCGGTTGGAACGCCGTCGTGATCGCGCTGCGACGCGCCGGGCCCCGAAATACTGCTGAAAGTACTGCGGCGAGGCGACGACGCAGGCGAGGCAGCGCGCGCGCCGGTCGTACCTGCCGCGCCCACCGCGGACTCGGGACTCGACGACCGGCTCACCGCCTGAGCGTACGTGGAAGCCAGCGGGGCGGCAGCCGCGGGCGGGCTCGGCCTTTGTTGGGTGGCGTCGGGTGCACTGCCGCTGAATGGTGCTGCCGCGGGCGACGCTCCCGCATCTCGCGATGCGCCGGGGCTGCCCGATATACTGGACGATGTACTGGGGGGCGGCGGCGACCAGTTTGTGCCAAAGTCGGGGAAACGAATTCCGTCTAAACATGGACAAATCAAAAGAGTGAAGGAAACGGGATGGTTACAAGAAATTTGCGCCGTCGGGGGCTGACACTCCGTCCAAACTGGGACAAACATAAGGGCGAGGGGGGCGTGATGGCTACAAGTAGTTTGTGCAATCGGGGGCTGAAACTCCGTCAAAGCCGGGACAAAACATATGAGCGGCTAATTTTGCGGAATTGTACTACATATCACCATCTTCGATCACATAATGCCCTCGACGCTCTGCCGCCTCGAGTCTTCTCTTCTCCGCCGCTGCACGCTCTGACCGCTCCTCTTCCTCAGTCATTGGAAGGGGTAGACCCGGCCACTTCTCGAAGTCATCTAGACGCAGTCTTTGAGTCTCGTCCCATGGCTTCTCTTTGAACCATGAGGTCATCCTGGACTTCATCCCAGCGATTTGCGTCTTCTGGTTGTCAATGAGGATCGTCTTCAAGTTTCTGTGTGTGAACGAGTAGCTCGGATGCATATGGTCCCACCACACGGAAAAGGCCGCAGCGACCTTAAAGGCGTGGCAAACCGCACAAGGCGTTACTTTTTTATGTTGATCCCATTATGTCATTTACCCGGGTTGCACCCCTCACGCACCACGGTTGTCCCGGTTCCGGCTGTGACGTCGACGATTGTTGTCCCGTCAATTGCCGCCATCTTCAGGTGCTTGGCAAAGAGAGCGATAGGCTTTTGGTACTTGTTCACCGTCTGTCTGTTCTCGTCCTTCAATTTCGCAGTGTCTTTGAACTGACCTAGCATAATGGATGCTGAGAACCTGGAAAGGCACAACCGGCTCAGGGAGTGATGATGAATAGAAGCCGGCTACTTTACACGAATCAAATCTCACCGCCGGGGATCATCGAAACGGATGTTGTCAGCTATGATGCTTGGCGGGGGCTTCCTGACGTAGAGGTAGTACTCAGCGTTGTGACGCAGAGAACTGCCCATCTTCATCCCGCAGTCCTTGGCCCATGTCATGACGTGATAGATGAGGTCCTCAGCTTGTTTCTGTACGGTTGTGATTGCGGATCCAAGCTGCTGGTCCGAGAGGTGAATGAAGCAATGGCACCCATCAAGAGCAATGTAGACGTCATAATATCCAGCCAGGATATTCACTTGCCTGCGGGGAAAATCGGGAATGAGATAAATGAAAACACAGCCATCTACGCACCCGGGTTGTGGGGGGTATCTTGCCTGTCGAAAGCAAACACGTCGTTGAAGTCGTCCGTGCCCCACGCAGCATCCTTCGAGCCCCAAGTGTGCGAACTAGCTCCGAAAAGTGCGTCGGCAATGAAGACTGTGGCCTTTCTGGCACGAACTGCCGACATGGCGTCCACGACGAATTGCTTTGTCGCGGGAGCCTTGAAGTCCCCTTCCACGATGCAAGTTTTGCAAAGAACCGTGTTTAAATAGTCGCTATCATCCTTGTGGACCTCTTCGCCCTTGGGCATCACTGGAAGTCCCGCGGCCTGAGGTGTGTATTAGAAAACATTTTCGGGTTAATGCTCACAATGAAAATTCAGAGGAGCATTTGTGGTTGCACAAGATCTTACTTACCTTCATCGATATCCATAGCTCATCAGAATAATTCGGAGCGGAGACCGCGATAAGCTCCGGAGCACATGCCAGAAGAGCAAACTCTGTGAAGAATGAGATGACCAAGTCCGGCATCTGATTTTTGATGCGATACGCCTCACTCTTGATGTTGGTGTTGGTGGCCGCGATATGCTCTCGAGCCGGTAGTGGTGTGAGACAATCGGCGGATTTCATGTCCCCCCATCTAGCAGGAGGGGTCAGCAAGACCATCAAAGGACCGGAGCGATGAGCACCTTTGAACAAATCCTGGAACTTTCTGGGGAAGCTTGTTGGGCCGAGGTCATCAACCTTGGCTCGGAAGTTGGTGATGGCGTCAAGGCGAGCGGCCGCTTGCTGGTCCGACACAGTGTCTTTCACATCCCAATCGATGATGTGGTCCGAGATATATTTCCCCCAGTTCATGGCCGGTTCGTCTGGCGTCAGCAGTCGGATTGCCTCCCTGCCCTTTGCCGTGTCAATGGTATTCATGACCTTGATGCTTGCTCGACTCACGCAAAAGATCGCGAAACCTTCAGGTCTCAATCATCGCGAGCCACTCTGCGTTGGTGTGCGTAACTGCCATGGGGCCTTGTCGCCGGCATGCTTTATGTCATCCACCAACTCGTATAGGTACGGGGTCACATTGTGCTCGCCTTGGATAAGCATTCCAACCACCAAGTACATATGACCCACAAGAAGATCCGCTTCGTCGCTCTGCTCGGCAGAGACGGCTCGTCAAGCCAGGGCGTAAATGGGCCAAAGCCAACATCCTGGGTCGAAAAACAAAACTTCCATACGGAGAAAGGAATGATAGTATTCCATGTGATTAACAGCCACTGGGGTAGGTCACAACTTACCTCCATGAGGGCGACTCGGGAGTGAGCTTTGTCTTTGCCGAAGCCGTACTTCTTGTTATCGAGGATAGCATTGATAGGCTTTCGAATTGCTTCGTAAAGCTTCCTCATTTCCTTCGGGAAAAGTTGCCTTCCGTAATTGAGACTCTCGAGTTTATCCAGTTCTTGCCGGTAGTACACGAATAGGTCCCTGAGTTTGTTTCTGGCTTCGTCACCTCCTGGAACCCCGAGCTCCACATGCCGGTAGGCTTCAGGAATCTGCTCAAGGGGCTTAAAAACACTGCGCAAATCAATTGTCAGAATCTAGCAGCAGTAACAACAAGATAAATTTTCATCATGTAGGCAGCTTACCGTTGTGGGCGCGAGCTCATGTCAATCAAATTTGAGAACTCGCTGCTCTTCTCATCTTTGATGCCGATCATCTCAAGTTCAACTTGAAGAACTTCAGACTTCTTGAACTCCTTCACGACTCTAATTTGCGGGAGTGCCCTAAAGCCCGGGCGAGATGCAGCTTGTTGTACATACCAGCTCTCGAAACATATGCGAAGGTTTTGCACAAACAATTGCACCGATTTCAAATTTCCGAACGATTGTACCTCTGATGACAAACTATTTCGTCCCGCTGATGACAGACCGTTTCGTCCCGCTGATGACATACCGTTTCGTCCCGCTGATGACAGCCCGTTTCCTCATGCTGATGACAAAAACATTTGTCCCATTGATGACAGACCTAATTCGTCCCGCGCTGATGACAAACCGTTTCGTCTCTGATGACAAACCGTTTCGTCCCGCTGATGACGGACCGTTTCGTCCCGATGTTGACATACCATTTCGTCACACTGATGACAAACCGCCCCGTCCCACTGATGACATACCTATTTTCATCCACTGATGACATACCTACTTTACCCACTGACGACAGAACGACTTTGTCACACTTTACGCCTTTGGTCCCACGGTCAGCTTAGTAATAATCTGGGAGAATTGGTCGCTGACCAGTAGTTTGTGCATGGACGTGTCTCCCACGAAGGTGTAACCCGCCGCGTTGAGCTTCATAGACATGTAGCGGCAGACTTCCGGCGAGAGGCCGATGTACATCTTGTCCGACGTGAAGCGGATGCCTTTGTTGGCTTCGTAGATTTCCGGATAGTTTTCCTTCACCATGCGCTTCGCCTCTCGTCTGTGGCTGCCGTCGATGTTGGCTTGAAGCGCGCCCTGGGAGCCCAGAACTTGATGATGACGTCTATCTCGGGCGTGTAGAAACTAGCATCCGCCAACCTCGGATTCTCCCCGCCTTCGAATGCTGCGACTAGCTCCTTAAAGGTGGCCATGGTCAGAGCGAGGGGCTCGTACTCTTCGCTGAACACTGAGCCCGTGTGAACCACTGGAAAGGACACTGAGAAATTCTCGTCGGATAGGGAAGGATTCCTCTGAATAACAAATGCAAGAAGCATGTCATTAAGTTGCATTGTGTGTTGATTTGGATTTGTCTACGCACTTGATCCGGATAGGTACAACAAGTCAAGATAGGCATTTACCTTGTAGCTTTGCGCCTCCATATTGCAGACTTGATACAATATATCGTTACTAACATTGTCCGGAGTTGATGATAGCACGATAACAAGGCCATACTCGTATGAACGATCGTGGGTGATAAAATACACTACCGCACTTGTAACGACATATCGTTGACACGATATATTGTTACTAATACTATTGGGACATGTCTAGCGTTACCGACTTGTAACAATGTCACGTTGACCCGATATAGCGTGACTACTGCCTGGGTTGGTGACATACTCGTATGAACGATCGTGGGTGCTAAAAGCTACCGCACTTGTGACGATTCATCGTTATTGACACGACGTAGCGTGGCTAACACTGTGCGGTCGGGACTTTCTGTCCAAGGTTGTTGATCAGTAGGCTCCCAGGATGTCTCGTAAATTCGTAATCACACTGTAATGGCATGTAACCGTGATTTTCCCACGGAATGGGCTTGTAATCGCCGTATCTACCGTGTAATCGCCACTTTTTTGCTAGGCTCGGTAGTCGCACTGGCGTGCCCGGCTGCCCGCGGTCCGGAATGCTACCAGTAGCATGTCCCATCCTCACAATACATTGTACCCACATCGCGGCTCGCGCGGCAACCCGTAACGTGTGGCACTTTCGCCAAACTGTACTTTAACGCCTCAGCACACGCTCCGTGCCGACGCCGCAACGGCCAACAGCCTCAAACCGCCGGCTGAATTGTTGCAAGTCCCGCCGCAGACACTTTACCATGCATCTTAGCAGCCGGAGCGCCATTGGCTATCTCCTACCCACCACCCCGCCCCTGCGAGCCGCCGGCGCCGAGTAGTGGTGTGCCATGGGGCGTCCCAACTCCAAGCGCCCTATGCCTAAGGGCAAGGAGGGCCGGACGCCTGCCACGGGGACTTCGGAAGTGGCGATAAAGAGAGTGCGCTGCCACGCGTGTAGCGCCCCTGTCCCGAAGACTCACTTCTACGACACGCACAGATGGAGGGACACGTGCGCCGAGCCTCCGGACACCGCTGCGCGTGTCGCAGCCGGTGGTGATGGCGCCCCTGGTGCACCGTACGTCCGTCACATATGTGCTCCGTCCGGACCTGGTCAGACCAAAACGCGGGGCGAGCCGGGTGATGCATCGATGATGTCGCCGCCGCCATATAACAACGACATACTTATTGTATTAACGACCGTGGATGATGAAATACTAAATCACATATGTAACGATTTAACGTTGACACGACATATCGTTACTAATACTGTCGGGACATAATGTCCGGCGTTCACGACTTGTAACGATGTCACGTTGACATGATAAGGCATGCATACTACTGTCAGGATTGGTGACATACTCATATATGAACAATTCTGGTGGGTACTAAAAAGCTACGAGGTGTTCGATGCGGTAGCTGAGATGCGTACGGAAATTGAAATTGAAATTAAAATCGATTTACAACGTGCTGACTTGCTGCTCTCCACAGCCCAAGCCGAGTTGCTTTTAGGACCTGCTTTATCCAACCGCTGTGGGAACCCTAGGGATTACGGATGCAGCTTCCGGCCTTCCTCCTTATCGCCCGCGCCCCTCCTCCTTCCATGCCGCTTGGTATTGTTCCCCCCTGCCGTGGCGGGGGTGTCGTGTACGGTGGTCTGCGGAAAGCGTGTATGTTAACGGTGGGTGTGCGTGCGGGGTGTGTGGGAGGTACTGAGGTTGGACATGGCAGGTTTGAGGGACTGTCGGGATATGCGGAGGAGAGTATGTAGCCATCCGATTGAGTGTCGTTGGAGTTTCCTACAGAGGCGGATTGCAGCGGCGCTGAGAGGCGGAGGGGGTTTGTCCGGGGGTTGCTTCTTGGGGCGGAGGACCGTGAGGCTATGGATGGCTTCTAGTGTGAGTTTGTGCATGGTGCCGCTGCGGCTGAGGGTGACGGGAATGATTTCAATCGGACACTGCCATCCTTGTTGACGTAGGGCGCTCACCATGTGTTGGTATTTTTCGCGGATGAGAGCGTGCACGGTGGCATGATTGAGATCAGTACAGTATTTGAATTCGATTATCTGTATTTTTGGACTGCTCTGGGATCGGTGCTGGGAGATATGGTTTCGGTGGCCGGGTCCCAGTCGAATCCGACGATGCGTACTGCGTCCGGCTTGCAGTGTTTAGGGCGGAGGTGAGGGGGTAGCATGGTCGTGGGGAGCAGGGTGGGTGCTTGGGCGGCACTGGGACCTTCGGTTTCCCCTTCTTGGGCGTCCGCTAGGCGGTCGGGGATGCTGATGCACGGGACTCTGTGTGTGATTCGGTCGGTTAGGTCGGAGATCAGGGAGTCTCTGTTGGGGGAGGAGAAGTCAGCCACAGGTTTGTTGCCCGCGTCCGTGGATAGTACGTGCCAGCGACCGCCGTTTAGGACTTCCAGCTCGTTGAGGAGGAGTTTAAGCGTGCTATTGTGTCGGTCTGTCTTTAGGCCGGCCATGGAGGGGCAATTGCCTGCCATGTGACCATTGCTGAGGTGCTGTCCGCATTTCCCGCATGTGAAGGACGGCTGGCCTTTGCGTCTCATTCGGCTTGAGTGTGTTCCCCACATGAATTCCAGCCTGTGGATTCTTTCCGAGGTGGTGATGTCCGAGGGGGTGACGAGGTCCGGCATTACACCTGTGGCCAACGCCTGGTCTATGAGGTGGGAGTGCAGGGTTTCGTCGGAGGCGTCGCAGCCTACTGTAGCGTTGGCGTGTTTCCGAAGGGCGGCTTTCAAGTTGTGGGGGGTGTGAGTGGTGGTCGGCGCGCCTTGGCATGGGTTCAGCCACACGTGATCGGTTGGTTCGGGAGTCGCGCCTACGGTTACGATAGTGTCAGGTGGGATTGTCCCGTTGGCTACTTCGCCGGCGGTGGTGTCGGCTTGTTCGTTGCCTTCGACCCCAATATGGGCTTTGACTTTCTGGAGGATGGTTCGGAGTCCCAAATCCGCTCGGTGTCGGAGTTGGCGTACTATATGTTCGAGTAGTATTTTGTGAGCGTGGCGTCGTAAGGTGACCGGCCGGTACATCATGCGCTCTATTAGGTGAAGGGAGACTGCGCTATCTGAGAGGATGTGCTTCGGTAGGTCAGACTCGAGTGCCACCGATATGGCGGCCAGTTCAGCTCTGGTGATGGTGCGGCGAATATTGTCCGCGTCCACTCCCACTGCGATGGGTTTATTGCCCGGCGTGTAGACCCCGGCACCGATTCCCACCGCTCCGCCGCGGTGGATGCGGGAGCCGTCGGTGTATGTAAAGCGTTTCGGGTCGTGCCGTCGTTCTAGGAGTTGTATGGACGGGATTGGTGACGTCAATGGGCGGAGTTCCTGTGCGGCGGGTGGTATCCGCCAGTCGCGAGGCGGTCTCGGAAGACGGGGGCATGATGTTGCTGCTCTTGCTGCGTCCGAGCCTATGGTCGTTGGGTGGTGTTAAGGTGGAAGTGCGGCGTGCGGCCGGGGTACAAGACCCGGAGGGCAGCCGACATCTTGGTCGAAGCTTCCGCTGCGTTGACGTTTGCGAGGTAGGGGGCGGAAGCCACCAAGTACACTCCCACCGGCCATTTGGTGCCGAGGTCCTTGTTCGGGGCTGTCTCGGTGTGTTGGTCTGGGGACCGGAATTTGGTGAGGTCCGCGGGGAGCTCGCATAATTTCTGCATGTAGGGGTGGTTGAGGAGATGAGCTTTCTTGTAGGATGCGTCTACCCACTCGGGGAGGATGAGCACCGTGGCGGTAGACTCGTGCCTTTGAGCGTGCACGCTACGGAGAGCGTGTTGCACCGCTTTCAGCATACATTTGTCATCGTATTCGGGGTTGGCGAGGGACGTTTCAGCCCACAAGTACAGGTCGTTGGGGGGTCTAGCGCCAAAAACTACATCTTCGGGGTACATACTATGGTATTGGGAGGTGTAGATCGACTTGTTGAGGGGGTCGCTGAAAAGTTCTGTGCGGGCATGGAGGGCGGTCATGATTGCCAGTGTAAAGCGGTCATCCGTGGCCCATCTGTTTCTTCGGATTTGGTGTTTGGAATTGTCGTCGGCACTCGTAAGGGTACCCACTCTGCCCAGGAGCGCATAAACCTCCTCTGCAAACGTCTTCGTTTGTTCGGTCCGGTCTGAAGAGAAAGTGGAGGTGTTCGACCCTTCGGCGGTCGAGGGTATGGGAGGCTGTGCCGTCCGGCTTGTGGAGCACTAGTTGGTGTGTGTCCCGGACGCTGAAGTAGAATTCCCCCGTAGGCATGGAGTCCAGGTCCGGATTGATGGTGGCGAGTCTGACTTCCACTTGATGTTTGGGGGGGTGCCACGCGGCCGGTTGAGCGGGGGGGGATTCCGGGGTTTCGAGTCTGGTTCGAATGCGATGGCTTGCATTGAGTGCGCGCGGTCCGGATTTCGTATCCATAATGGATTCGGCTAGTTGCCAGGCTGGTTCCCATTGGACCTCAAAAAGGTGGGTGGTGTCGTTGTGGTTGCTTTTAAGGACGCATTTGGCACACCTGGCATCCGTGGCGAGGACGCAAGCGGGGTGGAACACGTTATGGCACCTTGTGACTGGGCAGTTCCAAACAATGCCTGCAGCTGGGAGGTGGCAGTGGGTACAATGACGTCGACCGGCGTTTTCTACTTCTCGTGGCGGAAGGCAGTCTTGTGTGATGGGTGTGCACGAGGCCGGGATGAAGCTCATGTGCTTTTGGGCGTTGATTTCCGCAAGGTTGAGGATTTCCGGGGCCCAGTGGACGAGGTATTGGTTGACGCCATCTGGTCCTCGGGCTGTGGAGGTGATGCGGGTCACGTCGCTGGCTGGCAGGGGGGTTGCGTGGACTGTGAGGGGTTGCGTGCGGAATTGGGCCGTGCGGGCATGGGCTGGGGCGCGCAGGGGGTGTAGGACCGGCGGGCCGAGTTGTGGGCGGCATGCGGTGCGCGGAAGGACAGATAACCATGTGTTGTGCACGGGGAGCCGACGCGTGTCGGGGGAGTGGTAGCGCGGCGGGGGTACGGTACCTCTTGGTAGGGTGAGGATTTGCGATAGGGTATGTAATGCCTTCGGGAGGGCGGATCTGATGGCGGCTGGGGTGTGGGTGGGGGCGGCTCTGGTAATCTCTGCGACCGTTTTGAGGCGGTGTATGGGGGCGTCGTTTCGTCGGTGGGTTGCCAGGGCGTCCCCCCATGTCTCAAGGCCGACTGCCCAGAGCGGGGCCATCCTGCGCATTATTGCCGCGGTTTTAGGTTTGCTTTGTATTGCTTGTACGTGGCGGTCCTATCAGCGGGGGGTAGGTGTTCCGAGAGTTTGGTCCGTGCTGCTGCCTTCGTGGCCTCGTGCCGGTAGTTGAAGGCCTCGCGGATGGAGGTGGCGAGGTGTGTGTCGTCGGCGAAGGCGTACGAGTACCCCGTGACGTGGAGGTGCAGGTCGCGGTGAATGTGCGTGAGGCTTCGCAGTGCCGGGTAGGAGTGGGAGGATGCTATGCATTCCTCCGGCCACTTGGCGTATCTGGCGACCGTGTCTTTGATGTGGGCCATGTACATGTCCCCCCTTAGGCCGGGTACGGTTAGTGTGTTCCTTACGTGTTCCGCTGCCATTGAGGCTGCTTTGGCCCGGATGGAGGGGAAGCCGAGGCCAAGTTGGTCTAGGGGGCGCTGCAAGGCTTGTCGCGGAAGGGACTTTGTGGCGGACACAGCGTTGCGGTAACCCGTGCCGAGGGCGGCATCGAATTGGCGGAGTTGTTCCGTGGAGAAGAGGCCTAGTTGTAGTGAGAAGAGCTTCCCCTTCATGAGGGACTCGACTATACGGGTCTTCCTGGTGGAGGAGAGGCGCAGTGCGGAGATAGCCCGGCCTATGGGTCGGAGTTCACGGAGCATATCGGAGTGGTGCGCCGTAAAGTTAAGTGTCATTGTGGTGGGGACCCCAAGGATTTTATACGGTTGGTCCGGGGGGAGGCGGTCTATGGATTCGAGATGGCCCGATACCCCGAGGAGGCGCAGGTGGGAAAGTTGTTGGGAGAGGGTCGCCCGGTTCGCGGGGGAGGGAAGGTTTGGTCTACTCCATAGGGCTCCAGTGGCCTTGCATTTGGAGGCTTCTACCGACATTTTTGTGTATTCGCTGAATTCGGAGAGTTTGGTGAGTTGGAGTTTCATGTCCGCTATTGTGGAAGTGGTAATGCTTATGTCGTCCGCAAAGCCGTGGCCGGCATATGTTCGTCGATTGGGGTGGGTGTCCTCCCGCATGCAGTGGAGAGGGTAGCCCCGGCCACCGACCTGGAGCTATTGCAGGAGGGGTTCCAGGAAGAGGGTGAACAGGAAGGGGGATAGAGAGTCTCCTTGTAGGGTGCCTCTATTCACTTGGACCTTTGCTGTTTCCCCCCATGGGGTGTGATATGAGGCGGTCGTTTTGGAATATAAGTCCCTACACACAGCGATGTACTCCGTGGGCATGCCCATGTTCGTCATGGTTTTGAAGAGTATCTCGTGGTCGGTGGAGTCAAAGGCGCCTTTGAAGTCAACATATACCGTGTATATGTCTTTGTGGTGTTCCTTTGCGTCCGCATATGCGGTCATGATTGTGGTGAGACCATCGTGCAGCTGCATGCCTGGGACGAAGCCATCGTTCAAGCCGCATCGAATGCCGTGTTCCCCGGCGTACGCAGCCCCAATCTTGTGTAGTCAGGCTGTCCACAGCTTCAGCACGCAGTTCATGAGGGCAATGAGTCGATAGTTGCCGCATTCAGCCGGGGAGCCCCGTTTGTATAGCAGACATGTGACGCTAGTGCACCATGTTGAGGGGGTGTACATGTGGCTAGCCATGTGTTGGAAAAGGACATGGAGGGCTGAAGTGGTGCTTTCCGGCAGCCACTTCAGGATTTCGTTCGGGATTGAGTATGGATATGGTGATTTTCCGGTACTGAGGAAGCGTTTCGTCTCGTGTAGAAGGGTGCGGGAGTATTGGGAGGAGAGACGGACGTTGGGATCGCCCTTTGGTTCGATCTTGAATGGGTCGGGGCTGGTCGGAAGTTCCCAAGGGGGTGTCCCTAGGATGTCAGGGGTGGCTTTGGCGAGTTGTGCGGCGTAATGGCTTTCTATTGCAGCCCTCGCCGGGTCGCATGTGAGGCCTTTGGCTTTTGCGGTGTTTACATGCGTCATTCGGGGGGTGGTGCTCCTCTGTCCTTGCGCTCGAGCACTGAGGCGGCTGTGGAACATACGGGGGTTAGCGTCGTATGACTTGTTGTTATTTTTTCGGTACGCGTCGTACTTTCTTGTGGCGATTTTTATCTCGTGGTTCGTGCGTTTGCGACACTCGGTAAGTACGGCGTCCGGCGTGAGGGGTGTGTCTCCGCTGTCTGGCTAGAGAATGTCTCGAGCTCTGTCGCGCACCGAAGCTCTTCTTGCGTTGCTTACGGCGTCCGGGGTGCCTGGTTTCGGAGCCGTGAGGCGTCGCGCGTCTCGGGTGAGTCTGCGGAGGTGCCGGATGACGCGTTTGTGTTTGATGGGGAGATAGATGGGGAGGTGTCCGCCGGGGAGGCGCGGTTTAGGAGAGGTGGAGGGGTCCGGGGATGGCTTTGCGGGCCAGATTGTTGCTGCGTGGTCGAGGTGTAGATTGAGGAGGACCATGAGGTCGGCCGCCATGTCATCGATATCTGTTGTGGTGTATTCGTTGAGGCTCCCGACCAAGATTTCGTGAATTGTTGGGCGATTTGTTCGGTTTCGGCGGTGCCATGTTGGTACGCCGCTGCTGCCTCGGGGTTATTGGGAGCGTAAATTGATATTTGCGTGTGGTCTGTCCCCGTGGCGGGGGTGCCGCGGGCGGCTCAAGATGAAGAAGGGCGCTCGGAGGCATGATTGTCATGCCTCTGTGGTCGCAGCAGAAGTCCGGTTCAAAGGTTTCTGTTGTGAGGCGGGTGAGGGCGGGGGCGCGCCCCCAATGAGCCAGTGGTCGATGGGCGTGTTCGCTGGAATGAACGTGGGCACTTCGTGGTGCCATTGCATCATGCCGGCGTCCGCCAAGGGCTGTATATGTTTTTTGTTGGGGTGCGTGGCTGTGATCGGGAGTTGAAAGTCTCCTCCTACGACGTGTGGGGAGCCAGCCTTCGTGGCAGTCTCGTTGGTGGGGACGATGTAACGGATTACTTCATCGTATTTGGATTCCTCGGGCGTTGTGCGGAGCTGCGGGAGGTAGGTGCCCGTCAAGTATGTGGTCCGGTTGTTTGTGGCAGTTAGGCGAAGGACAAGGACGTATGGGGTAAGGTGGGCCGGGATTGGAAGCGCCTCCGTGCTGGCGTAGGCACCTTTGCGGACCGTTGTCATGAGTCATGCCGTCCTATGGCTTTCCTGCGAGACGAGGCATGGTCCCATGAATATTTTGTATCCTAGAAGGAGGAGGCGCCAATCTCGGCCGAGGTTCGGACGTTTTGTTTCTGTGAGTATCATTATGTCCGGGCAGTCCGTGAGTAGATATGTGTGCACGTCATAGAGGGTGAATTTTGAGCCTTCAGGTTGAAGGTTGTGAGGGTCGCCGGGGGGTCGGGGGGTGTGGGATGTGCAGATGTGGGGGGGAGGCGGGGAGTGGATGGTAGTCCGGGGTCGGAGTCGGTTGGGTTGGAGGGTGGCGGGGCCTGGTGCGGGTAGATAGGCAGGCGGTGCCATTCATGCGTCTGCTCGGTGGCGTGTGGGCGAAGTCTAGCTATGAGGTGTAATCTGTCTCTGCGTTCGATGGTCTTCGCGCGGAGTGTTCTGGACGTCTTGCACAGTGCTCCACTGAGAGTGGGGGCCAAGGCGGCTATGAGTCGGAGTAAAGATGGGCTTGTGAGGGCATTTACCGAGTCCGAGGCGGGGGCGTGGGTGGTATAGCGGCGGTGGGACCTGGTGGTAGCCGTCGGGTGGAATTGGGGGTCAAGGATGTAGGACTTAGCTGCGGGTTTCTCTCTCAAGGCAGGGCCCGGAGCGGGCTGAGGTCAGCACGGGTGCGGTATTGGTAGGTTGCGTTCCGGTTCCGGAGGGGGCGGGCGTGGATTCCGCAGCGGGTCGGTTTTTTGATCCTTTGGCGGACCGAGGCGGGAGCCGCGGGCCGTGTGTTGCTTTTGTGGTGTGCGATGGGGCGACGTGCGGACCCCGGCGGAACGGAGGGGCCGTCACGGGGGTGTGACACTCGTCGAAACGGGGTCCGCCAAACCGCGCTTAACACGGTACTTGTACTGTATCCGTACTCAACTTTACTGTACGATTATTGTATTCCGTATCACCCGCGCCTAACCCTCGCCTATATCCGCTTATCTCCGCATATCCGGCGGTGGTCGCGAGTACCCGCGCCGAGCCATGACTACCATGGCAGTACCCGTACGCTAACGGTACGTGATATGAGTCCCTTGCGCACTTTTCGCCCCTCGAGTACCCGCTACACGGGCGCGCGAGGGCGCTCGGCGCTAGTCGGCCAGAAGCTGACGCGGCGCGAGTACCGGTACCGTACCGGTTCTGACGAAGTGCTGGCTGCGCCGCGCTGCTTGTAGTGATATAAGTCCGACGGAAGTGCCGCTCATCATTCCCATTTTCCCACCTGCTTACCGTGCGTAACCCGCGACTGGCTTCGAGCCAGTCCCCCGTGCAATGCCTCGCGGCGGCTAGCGAGGAGTCAGTTCGAGGACCATCTTTCAACATATCAAGGAGGCACATGGCAAGGTCGTTGGGGTGCAGTGCCGTGTGTGCAAGAAGACACTCGGCGGGACTAGCCGCCACTTCAAAGAGCGCCATCTCAAATCTGCGGCGAACCCTGCGTGCTCGACAGAGCAAGCCCGCTTACTGGCAAGTGCCCGTTAGTGCTAACACGTAGGTCTGCGATGTATGGAGTGCACGCATGAATGCATAGCCCTCAAGGTAACGGTCACCTCCCGCCCCTTTTCTCAGATGAAAAAAACAGTAGGCTCTTCGCCGTCGCAAGCGCTCGATGAGTCAGCATCGTCGCTCGAACCGCCCGCCCCTGCGTCTCCCCCCGCGACACCGACACCCCCTCGTCCGCGCCGAACCCGAACTCGGGCAGCCCAACGCATCGATCCTGACCAGAGGAATGACGTCGGCCGATGGGTTGGTGTTCGGTTCATGTCAAACCATAATGAGCTGGTCATCACTGCGACGCTCCCCAACGACAAGGTTAGGGTGCCGCATCACGACGGGCGGTAATGCCCCACTTGTGCCTCGCCCCAAGCCCTCTTGCTGGCCTACTGCTTCAATTCCCAACCACTTTAACCATCGACCCACCAGTAGATGACATCGCCTTGTTATGTGCTTTCCCCGTGGCCGCTTTTACAGCACACGCGTGATGCAACTGTCAGTCGTTCGCGAACAAATATTTTCTCGATGGTTTACCTTGGACGGTGGCAGCTCGGAGGAGCCGCCCGCCCCTGTGGAAGTCCACAACGTTGCCGGCAACCGGAACGACCTCGGTAGCAACGGGGAGGAGGAACCGGTTCCGGGCGGTCCGGTTGTGGCCGCTAACGCGGGTGCGATGGGCGAGCCGGATCGTGCTGGTAGGCTACTGGACGACAATTTCTGGGAGGACAACGAACTGCAAGAAGGCGAACCGGCAGGGTTTCTATCAAGCTTGAACGGCAGCGACGATGATACGACGGATGAGGAGCCAGCAGAGGAGGAAGACGAGGAGCAGGAGGGAGAACAACGGCAACAGCCCGAGGCAGCGACGCAGGAAGGCGGTGCCGAAGAGGTAGGCCCCGTCTTCGGCGTAGTGCTCACCATCATCCAACTGCCCGCTGAAACTGCTTGCACCCTACCAGGATTGCACCGCCCTTTCCTGCCCACACTGACGACGTGTGTTTTGCCGGTATCATGTGGGCAATAATGGTACGAAGGACCCCGATGACGACCGCGAGCTACCCGAGTGCTTCAGCCACGAGCTGATTGGCAAGCCCCCCAAGAACTCGAGCATCGGGGGTGTGCTTGTCGACCTTCTAGGCGTCAAAGCCGACTACGAGCTGCCCACCGCTGCGTATGAAAAGATACTATATATTCTAAACACCGCCCTAGGCAAGGACAAGTTTCCGAAGACAGAGCCAGCGTCGCTGAAGGCGTTAGGCATCGACAACGACATATCTCGATTCGAGAGGCATTGGTGTCGGAGCTGCGGCCAGTATGTTTACCCGCCGCCCGCTGACATCGACATGATATCTGACCCTGAGCACAGCTTTTCCACGCAGGAGGGCCGTTGGAGACTGCACGACAGCGGTGAGTATCCTTGCCCACCCTGCTCGTCGACTCCCCACCATTAGATCGCTCGCAATGCATGCTCTTACTATTGTCACATTTTCGGCTGACTAAATGTTGTGTTGTTACGGCTGCACCTCGCAGCCGACGAGCGTGGCGTCGCCTCCTGCATGGAGCGCGAAGCCCCGCGTTTCGTTCAGGTTCGGAAGAATAGGAAGATCATCCTGGAACCAGATGGCATCTACTTTGACTTCGGCATCATAGAGATCCTGTGGCGAATGCTGCGGCGCCCCGACTCCGCCGCCAACCAGCCGTACGGGCAGGACCTGTCCAAAAACGCGTTCATGAACTCTGACTTCGGGAGGCAGTTGAAGGAGGCAACTGACGGAGCCATAGCCGACGCGGCAAACCGCATCATGGACGTTGGGATCGACGGGGTCCAGCTCACCAAGTTCAAGCATCACTCCGCGACTGTGTATGTGTCACGGGTGGCCAATGTCCCGCGGTAAGGCTGTATATGCATGCGTGCATGTGGTGTTGATGCCCCTTGTTTTGATTGTAGGGCTAACGTTTACTGAATATATATCCCCTCTGATACCATGCCACTTTGCTGATAGGCACTGTGCAGCTGGAGCGTCCAATTCTGAAATCCTGATTGTGGTGCCTGGGCCGCATCAAGCGCCCAACACTGGGATTTTCTTGAAGGAGACCTTCGCTGCGATGAAACAATCACAGGAGGAACCCCTTCCGTTTGGCCGGCGCTATGCCGCGCCATCGTCGTCAAGTGCTGCTGATGCACCGCCAACTACTGATGGTACCCCCCCCCCCCCCCCTTACCTTCTCCATTTATGTGCAAGATGTGCTAATATAAAGTGCTCTGTCATGCTAAACGGTATGACATATATATGCATATTTGCTATTATAAAATATACTCAACCATCGTATGTGTGGCTTGTGCAAATGCAGATGCCCCCGCCCCCCCCCCCCCCCCCCCCCCCCCCCCCCCGCCCCCCCCCCCCCCGGTGGCCGCAGTAAAGTATTCCTTGGAGCGCTTCACAATGACTCTCCTGCCAGGTACAAGCTGACTGGCAGGGGCTACCACGCGGCTTTCTTTGCCTGCATGTGGTGCCTCTTCCAGGGCATCCACTTGGACGGAGCTGTGCGCTTCCTGGGGTACTTCGCAGCCGCTGCGCAGACACTATGGCATCAAGCGTTCAACCCTATTCTGCCCCCGGGGAACGGAGTCAGGGATACGCGGGCGCGGCAGGAGGGCGAAGCGCAGAAGCGATGCATCACGGTGGTTCTACGAGACCCCGGACGGCAATGCGTCCAGTCGTGCTTTGCCGGCGCGGATGGCTCCATGCTCACGGACACCGAGCTGGAAGCGCTGCAGCGCGCCTCCGCCGCTTGCAAGCTGCCCAAGGGACTTACTGGCTCCGCCCATGTGCATGCTGCATATGACATTATGGGCGCCACATTCAGTATCGTGAACTCCCACGCTCTGCCGTTACATCATGCCCTCCTGCTAAGGGTGGTGAAGACGTTTTTGCTCAGGATGAGGGAGGTGCAAGTGCGGTCCCGTGGCCCTGGCAGCGCCATGATCAAGTTCAAGAATTTCCATCGGGTGTGACGCCCTTGCATGCATGCATACTTGCGTGTATATTATTGTCAATACAGTGTTGTAGGCCGGCGACTGACATGTGACTGCTTCGTTTGTGCTGCTTGCAGATATACGATCAGCGCGTGAAAAACATCAAGGTGACCAATGACTTCGGGTGGCCTCCCATCATCATCATGCGCGGCTCTTCTATGATTCCGAACTGGACAGCGGAGAGCTTTCAAGACTTCATCCTTACATACTCGCACTCGGCCATGGAGTGCGCCACCCCCACCCCCTTCTAACATTTCATGTTTCTCCTTTGTGGATTACTGTGCCTGATGCGGACCACTAACTGCACATGCATGTTGCCGTGCTGTGCGCAGCGACCTCTTGAAGAAGCTGCCGAAGCACTGGCACACCGCTTTCATGTGCCTAACTGTTGTATGCCGTCATTACCTGAAGGTAGATGCGGCAGTATATGCCAAGCCTGGTGAGACAGAGGCGTTGTTGCTTGGGCGGATACTGGAGACGGACAACGCCATCGACAACCGTCGCCTCTATGGCGCAGCCAACCTGATACGCTTCGCGAAGATATGCGAGCATCTCTGCGGGGACTTCCGCTTGATGTGCAGCAACCTGCATGTGCTTGTGTGCAGGTTGGCAGCTCAGGAGAAGGCACGGGGCTGCACAGCCCGGGAAGTTGAGATGTTTCTGGAGAGGGGGGTCAGCCCCCCCCCCCCCCCCCCCCCCCCCCCCCTCCCCCCCCCTTGCTGCCCATGTGCGTGATGTCATGTGGTCGCTGACATCAAATAACTGCTTGCTGCGTGCAGGTCAGGTACTTCCGGAAGGTCATTGTTGGCAAGTGCAGCAAGGACCCAGAAAGGGCTTTCGCTGTGGAGGTCATGAAGCAGGTGCGCCCCCCCCTCCCCCCCCCCCCCCCCGCCCTCTGTCCCGCTGCCCCTATGCTGTCATTTGTCTCATTGCCCATGTTCCTATGCAGATGAGGCTAGAGGAATTTGAGCTCCTTTACAATGACATGGTCACCAGCATGCGCCGGGACCGGGGCAGTAAATCAACAACAGCGAAGAAGGCACACGCAGCTTTGGGTGCTGTTGGGGGGGTAGTCAGCAAGGCGCGGGTGCAGGAAGAGTTCTGCGAGGAGGGGGTTGATGTCCACGCACACACCGTTGCTCTCTTCAAGACGTATGTGGAGGAGTTTGGCCCAGACGGGCTGAAGGTGCAGGACATAAGGGAGGATACAACCAACATAAAGTAAGTGTTGTTGTTGGCATCCGTGTCTGCCAGGGTCCCTGTGTCTTATTCAAGATATGTAATTATTACATCATTATACAATATCTTACATCCATCATCTGTCCGATTATGTCACACCCCCCCCCCCCCCCCCCCTAGGATGACCTACTATGGCCGGATGGAGGCCTTGAAGCCCGACCAGGAGTCCTACACGGTGTACTGCTCCCGTGCCTACAGCCGTCTGCCGAAAGGCAACGCGTGGGTGCTCACCGCCCAACGATGCGAGAACTGGGGTGCAGGGCTCGTGCCGGTGGACTTCTACATCCGTCAGACTACTGAACAGCGGAAGGACCTGGCATTCATGCCAACCGGCTCTGCAGAGGCCGAGAACCAGGACATGTTCCAAGAGATCATGCAGGTCGAGGTAAGTTATTTCGTTGTCGCTGAGCGCCACCGCAAAGACAACGCGCTGGCTGCGCCTCCCGTTGTCTTTGCAGTTGGAGATGCCCACCGTGGAAGCCGCGTGCCATCAGCGCCTATCGGCACTGGACTGTGGGAGGGCCCGATCAACACTGTCTTCCAGCAGGACTTCGTCTTCCCGCCCAGCATTGTGCATGGCAGACTGGTCACATACACATGGACAGAGGCCATCATCACTGCTGGCAGGGGGCGGCGGCAAAGGGCCGCTACTGATGCTGCGCCCAGGCAGATGATCAGGTGATGGGCCACCTGTGTTATATATTATTGCAATAGCGTCCTACATGCTGTTGTTGTTGCTTTGCTGCACTTTGCGCTGATGTTGATGTTGCTGCCCGGCACAGGTGGTGCTCCTACGTGAAGCACTCCCATGCCAAGGACATCGCCGCCCTTGATGAGAATGATGGCGGTGTTGATGCTGGGCGGTAGTAGCATCTAGGCAGCAACAGTGGCGTTTGTGAATTGAGCATATATTGTAAAGTACTGTATGAATTCTCGTTTCGATAATTTCATCAAATTGATATGCGCACGCGGGCTCGCGTGTCGCGCGCCGACGCGGAGCCTCCGGGCTAAGTACATGCGGCTGCACGCACTCCATGCACCTCCGCTGGACATCCGTTGCACATCCCTGCACATCGCTGCACATACATCGCTGCACATCGCTGCACATCGTTGCACATCCGCTGGACATCCGTTGCACATCCTTGCACATACACCGCTGCACATCCATGTACGCGCATGAAGTACGGGGTCGCCTGACGGTCACCGCCGCTCACCGTTGAACCAAGCGCGGACAGCCGCGCACTCGCATCGCATATTGACCGCCTCGCATGAACAGCGAATTGCCTGCTCGCCCCCCACTGCCACCATGGCCTCCGCCAGCACCTTCCATAACGCTGCCGGCCCGGATGACGCCTCGTGGAAAGGCTTCATGCTGCAGAGTGGGTCGCCCGAGCCCCCGCCTGCCCCGCGCGGCCCGCCCCTGCGCTACTACCTCACGACCGTCAGCGCCGACCGCTCGTCGAATGTTTGTGACGGGGTCAAGCTGAACGGCCCCTTGACCACCGCCGGCCCTCGCGAGGCCAGCAGCACCGCCAACCAGGCTGCGCAAGGGGTGTACGTATTCACTTCCCTAGCGGAGGCGCAAGACTATACAGATCTGGGCTTCGACGCGGCGTACGTGTGCAGCTGCGATTTGTCACAGCTAGAGGAAGCCGGGTTTCGCGTGGCCGGCGGTGGTCTTATCCAGCTCTACACTCGCCCGACCGCGGTGTCGCATATGTCTTCCGCGTCGGTAACCGGACTCGGCAGCGCCGTCGCGCAGCAGGCGATCGCCGGCACGGAGAGGCAGCGGTCTGAACGCGCCGTCCCAGGTGCCCCCTCCCCCCTGTATCCGGCCAGTTCTTGTTATTTCCAGTTCAATAAAATAAAGACGAACCTAAAAAACGAATCTGCCTGCTACTCCTTCCCGAGCAGCGGCGCTCAAGCACCACTTCGATGCCGCTTTCGACGCGTTCTACCCCATCGACGGTGTCACCGGACTGCCCTACATGGACGCAGAAATCCCAGGGTATACAAAGGGCCACATTATCAAGCGCTTCAAAGAGCTCGCTGCGACTGCCACCGGCCTCGCCTACGACATCATTCCCGGCGCGCCCACCGACTACGTCCTGCGCAAGCAGATTCAAAAGGCCGCCCGCAGCCGCAGGAGAAACTGGCCACTTTCCAAGAAGTGGCCGGAGAGGAAGACTCAGGTCATCTAGCTTTGGGCAGCAACGTGGTGGGGCAGGTACTACACGGAGTCCGTCACCAAAGGGACGACCGCCGTCCCCCCACCCTATTTGACCGTGGAGGAGGAGCAAGCTGCCCTGCTTAACTCGGTGACGCTGACGCATGCAACAAGGGTTCCCGACCCTCCCACACCCCCCGTGCAAAGGTGCGCTTGCCGGCTGCCTTACCTGCTCAACGTGTATCTGCTGATGTTGTTGCTGCCTGAGTGTCGGCGATTTAATGTTTTTTCTTACATCACTACCGCGGGTCCGGAATCGACCAGAACGGCGCACCGGTGCAAGACCTGTCTACCGGCTCCAGCCCCCCTCCCCCGTTCGCTCGATCAGCTCATGTTCCCCCTGCTACTCAAGCCCCAGCGCTTCAGGACGCTACTAACCGGAGGAATGTAGTTTATGCAAACCATGTGCGTGTCAATGCCAACTTTGCGGATACTGCGAGGATGCAGGCTGGACGCCAGAAGAAGCAAGCGCAACGGGCGCGCGCGGCGGCATCCAGGCCAGCCCCGTCATACAAGCCCCTTAGCCGTGGGGCGCAGATGGCAGCAGCTGTCATGAATAACATACCCGCAGAAGTAGCTGCAGGCAGCAAAGGGCAGTCAGCTCCCGAGCCGGCAGCGGGCATAGCACCACATGCCGGCGGCAGGAAGAGGCCGGCGGCAGCGGAGCCAGCCGGCCGCCGGGGCGGGGCCAGGCGGGGGCGGTAGTAGATAGACCCATTGTAATTAAATTTCTAGTGTTTCCCTAATACTTTATGCAGTTGCCGACCCCTCCGCCATAAATCCGAAAATGTCCGGTGCCTTGACGTTAAATTTGCCAGCTAGGAGTAGGCGCGCCCATGTCCGCTTAACCACACCCCGAAGCTCGACGCTCATTGGCCGCTGATCCAGCCTGGCACCTCACCTTTATTAAATCACAAAACCAACCGTGACTACCGTGTAATGTATTTTTGCAGCCTTTGTTGTGTATCGACCAGTACCCTACTGCCCCGCCTGCTCGTCATCATCACTCGTCATCACGCGGGTATCTTCCTCGCGTACTCGTGAGGAGGCGCGCGCCTAATAGCAGATATGAAGGGCGGCGATTCCCGTAAAGTACAGTGACTCGTGTACTCGTGTCGTACTTTGTGCACTCGTGACTACCGAGTGCCCGCTACTCACTATAGTAGTTTGATGCAAGGCTCCGCTGCCGTACTCGTCCTTACCGCCAAGTTAAAAGTACTGTGACGCCTAACGTTAGGCGCGATATATACAGGCGACTACTCGCGCCTGGTAGTCGTTAAACGCGGTTAGGCGGACCCCGTTTCGACGAGTGGAGGGCTGCGGTTGCGAATTGGAGGTGTGGGGCAGGGCTCCCGTGTGAGGGGGCGGGTTTACTGTGTATGTGGGGTCAAGGAGGCGTTTGTTTGGGCGATGTACACGGGCGGGGGCTGACATGTGTGGTCGAGGGTGGGCAACTGTGGGGGGGTGCGCGGAGGGTTTCGGAGCTTTCGAGGCACGGACTGGAATTTGGGTTGGAAGGGACGTGGGACGGTTTCGTGTGGCCGTTGCTTCCGAGTCGCCTACTGAGGACGATGTGGGAGCGGGCACCATGGGTCGTTTGTTCGGTCGAGTGGTGGTCCGGGTTGGTGAGGTTGGGATTACGGCGGTCCGGGCATGTGACCGCGGGCCGCCGCTAGGTGCAGATGGGCGGGTTCCGTGTTCCCGATGGTACCGCCACGAGGGGAGCGGTGCTCCTTGTGTAGCTCAGCGGCTTTGTGCAGGGCGTAGACATCTGTTCGCGGGTGGTACCTTATTGTGGTTGGTGGGACGTCGGTCATGAGAGCGGAGATTATCATTAAACATTGGGTGGCACATGACCACGGGGAGTACCCATCTGTTTGACGGGGGGGGGGGAGGCAGATAGTCAACCGACTAGGACGGGGGGGGGGGGGGGGGCATGAGGTATTTTGCCATCGGTGAAAGTTTTGGATCATTTGGCGTATTGTGGGGAGAAGCCATGGTGGGGGAGAGGTGTGGAGGGGTTCCAACCATGTCCATGCCGTGGCGGTGAGGGATATTACGCCGAAGTGGTTATGGTCCTGCCATACCGGAATAAGGGTTCTGTGGGTGTCGGTAGTTGGACCAGTGCCGGGGGGGAAGTGATCCCGGCGCGTCCACTGTGATGGAAGCCCGGCGGGGTGATATCGCTGGGTTTGTAGTATATCCGGCGATAGATTCCAAATAGTGTGTCCTGCGGCCTGCGCAGCGATTGTCCATAGGGTATGTATGTGGCCCAGTGTTGTGGAGTATTGGTACTGGCCCGGGTAGAATGCTTGCAATTCGTCTACAGTGAACACCCCCGTTGGGGTGCTGACGGGGGCTGAAGGTGGCAGTTGTGCGATCTGCGTAAGTTCGCTAGGGTCTGCCTCACAGTTAAGAAGGTGGCACCAGCTGGACCATGTTGGATGGCATGTGTTCATTGGGCATGGGGTGTTGTTGGCGGCGCTTGGGTCACTGGGCAGTGTTCGGGGGCAAGGTCGATTGGCGTTTTGGGAGGGGAACGGGACTGTCTGATTACATAAGAGAGGACGAGGGAAGGGGGCCAGGGAGTTACTATTCATCGACAAGTGGGGCGGCCTGGTTGTGGCATGTGGATGCCGCCTCAGAGGGGGAGGCCGTCATGTGTGATGGGAAGAGGAGTGAGCCGTCTGTTGCGGATGCTGTCTCCCTGCTGGCCGCTAGTCTAGCGCTGGACCGGAGGCCGGTGCGCAGTGGGGTTTGATGGCGGAGATCAGCAATGGGTGTGGAGATTTTGATTTCTTGATGATGCCCCTGCCTCCATGTGGATTTGGTGGTTGGTCTGAGTGCGAGAAGTGCGTGCTTCGCTGACCCTTTGCCTAGGGCTGTGCGGACGCTGGTCTGACATGCCATTGTGCGATGGGGTGCCACAACTTCCTTGCCCTTAGCCAACATGCTACGGCGGGCGGCCTGCATTGGGGTGGGATAGTCCGCGTCCATCTGCTCGCCCCCGTCGTTGGGCTGATTAGTGGTTTGCTGACTGGTATCGCCCTCCGGCGGCACTGCATGGGGATCCGGGTGCGGCTGTTGTGGGGCGTTCATGGTGCTGCCCTGAGGGCCACTAGGGCCGTTGTCCATCTCTGTGTCCGTTGTTGCGGTGGCCGCTGCTGGCTGCGCGGGTGTGAGGGCTGTGTTTAGGGGGTGTGTCGGGGGTTGGGCGGCGTCCGCTGCCGGCTCCACAGGGATGAGGGGATTTGCTTGGGATGCAAAGGCGGTTTGCAGGCTGCGAGGGAGTGGCGGGGTGCCCTCTCTGTGGCGGCTGGAGGCAGGGGTTGTGGTGCCGCTCAGGGCTGCATCTGCCGTTGCTGGGGGGTTTGGGTGTGGGTCTTGGTGGGAGGGGTTGGTGTGGGTTCCTGGGTTGGTCGGGTTGATGGTAGAGGTATGGTCGACGGGGTTTGGGTTGTAAGGGTTCTGGGGTTGGGCTTGGCTGTCGGGTTGATTGGGGGGGAGCTGCCATTGGGATGGGATGTCGTGGGCGATAAGGTGTGCAACCCAGGGGATAGTGTGTGCAATTGTCTCGGGGGGGGGGCCGGTTCTTGGTGAGGCGGTAGGGAGAAAGGGGGTGGGGGTCCTTGTGGGGCGGGATGTGGGCATTGGCATACTGGGTGAGGGCATCGGTGTAGTGCCCCCCCAGCATTGATTTGCGGTAGGGGTTGACCGTGATGTCTGCATGGGCATGCAGCATGTCGCCTCTATGCGGGTAGGTGTGGGTGAGGGGAGTTGTCCAGGGTTCGAGGGACGCCGCTACCAGAATACTGTAGAGCTCGGGGGAAACTGATGATAATTGAGGTTTTCATGGCTGATGTGAGGCGAGCTTGGCTTGCGCGGAACCATGTACCGTCTGGGAAGGAGAGTAGTGGGCTGGGGTGGAGAGTGGGAGTGGGGGCATAGGCAGGAAGGTTGTATTACAGTCTGTTTTTGATTTTATGAAGTGTTTTAGGCAGCTTGAGGTGGTCCGGGAGCACGCATGTGTCTGGGTTTGGGCATGGGAGAGTGAGGAAGGACCGGGATTGGATGAGGATGCCGGTTTGCAGGGCCAGGTGCCACTGTGCCTCCCATTCTTCGAGGGTTGTTTCTGTGAGCACGGGAGGGGGGCGGATTGTGACGGTGATGGTGGAGGTTGGTTGTTGGGGGTGCTACAGAATAACCGGTACTGAGGCTGTCTGCCTGTGTATGGGGTTGTGGGGGAGGATGGGGGTGGTAAAGGAGAGGGAGGGGGGTTGTGCGGGGGTGGCTTTTTGTTGTCCTAACTTGTCCGAGGGGCTGAATGGCGTCGGCTAGATCAATTAGCGCCGCCACAACCTCCTGCAGGTCTGAGGCTTTTGCCGCTCTGGCTAGTGCGTTGTTGTGTTCAGGGCGGCTGAGTTCTTGCACAAGCGTGGCAAGGAGGGCCTCGCTGAGCAGGTGGACAGCCTCCGGAGCTGAGAGGCCCTCGAATGCCGCGCTGGCGATATGAGTGTCGCGTGCTGTGCGTGCGGTGCCTGCTGCCGGCAGCGCCCTACGCGAAAGCTGGGATATGTGTGCGCAATATTGCTTCCAGCCATGTGTCGTCCGATACGTGCGGCATGGGGTAGCGGTGTCGGGTCATGGGCAGCCACACCCGGGTGCCATCAGCTAGGGAGGCGAGGAGTGCGTCTACATGACTGCCGGCTTTCACACGTATTTCTGCGTAGTGATAGCCTGTGCGTGCGAGTCTGGAGGGATCGATGGGGGGTGCGCCGGCGCCGTGTCTCACACGAGTGAGGGGCGGGTGCCTAGCGGAACGATCTCCACTGCGTCCAGGGTGCCCAGGCTGAGTGTGCAGCCCTTAGCTGCGCGCTCTAATAAATGCGCTGCCAGTAGCTGGCGGTATTGTTCCGCTGCGTTATGCTGGGGGTTTGGGTCGGTCGGCAGTACTGAATACGTAATGTAGTAGCATGCCCGCGGGTGTGGATCGCTATACTGACCTATGAGGAGGAGCGAGTCGAAGTGGCCCCCACCAGACGGTAGAGTCAGCGGGGCTTGTAGCGCTGGGGCTGTTGTCAGGATGTGGGCAACGCCGCTGATGTTGTGTGGGAACGCTGATGCAACTGAGAGTCTGGGTCGGTAGGTAAGTCCGGGCGCCGCGCTGAATAGCGGGGCGCCGCGGAGCATCGCGCGGTTGTTTATCCCGGGATCCGCAGCGGCGGCGGCCCAGGGGGTTTTGGAAGGGAGGTCGTCCAGTTTTTGAAGGGGTAGGCCCCCTGATCGAATAGCTATGCCCCGCCGGGCACCGAAGCGAGAGCGGTCGCGGCGCATGTCCATGGCTGTAGGCGCGGCGTGGTGCTGGTACTGTGGTGGCGGCGGCGGCGGCGGGTGTGGCTCATCCGCGGGGCGACTCGCCGGGTGGTCGTCGGCCGGATCGAGGCGTCTTTCCGCTGCTGCGGAGTGTTGGTCCTTTTTCTTACTCAAAAATACTCGTTCTGTGTGCGTCTATACGTACCAGTACCAGTCTGTGAGGGAAAGTAGAGAGAGTCTGCGTACGGAGCAGTCGACCAAGTGGACCGAGGAGCTCAAGGAGTCCCTTATGGAGTTGCAGACATCATCGCGGAGCCTACTGACCTGCCACCGGAGGGCGAGTTCGACTTTGAGATCAACCTGGAGAGCGATGAACCCCCCAAGGAACGAAGGTGTTAGGCTCTAGCTTAAGCCTATTCTTTAGGCCCTTTAGGATGCAGCGGAAGGATTTAGAAAGTATGGCCAATTTCTTACTACAGGGGTTCCTGGGTTATAGTCTTTCTCTGAATTCTACCTAGTAGACTTGTCCGAGGCGGTACTTATACCCGCCGAGGTCATAGTCATACCCGTGCTGTGTTAGCCACGTAAGGCTTGAGTCAGAGAACTCTAGAGAATTCCAGAACAGTCTTCGGCCTTATACTACTGGTATTTATGCCCGCAATACTTATATATACAGCGACTCCGCGGATGCGTAGACGTACTACCTTTGCGGGAAGTTGTGCCTGCTAGTATAGCAGAACATTATGGCTAAAGGGAAATGGAGTATAACACTCTCTCCCCCTTAAGCACAAGCGTCCTCGCTGTGCAGGTGTCACATAACTACAAGAAACTACAGTCTTGGTCTTGATTTTGAAGTTCAGGCGGAAGGTACTCGGCTTGGGTAGCGATTCCGGAAGCGGATGAAGTCTGGGCTCTCAGTAAACTGTCGGTATGGTTTAGACAGTAAGTCAGAACGACCGGAGAATGTCCAAGTGTTTGACTCCGCGTAGGAGCTCCCATGTGTCTTCGCTCGCTTGGTACGTTGTACGGGAACGCCCATCGCACTCGAAACAGTAGTCCAGTGCCATTGTTGTTGAAGGCAACATCGAGTATATCTTGAACATGGAATCGGTTTGCGTCATGGACAATCGGTACTCGTTCAGACTTCGCCGGTTGGTCGGGGTCGTCATACCACCTCTCAAGCATACTCGCGTGCACCACGTCGTGGACTCGTACGCCCGCAGGTAATTGCAATCGGAAAACAACTGGTGAGATCTGCTCTGTAATGTCGAAGGGGCCCACGTAGCGATCGCGTAGCTTAGCACAGGGCTGCTGAATAAACTTCAGATGAGCCGCTTCCAGCTTAACTCTGTCGCCGGTCTTGAATGGTACGGGTAGTCGTTTACGATTAGCTGCAGTCTGCATACGAGTTTGAGCCTCCAGTACGCAATCATGCGCGAAGCGATGAAGCTCCTGTACATACTTGATGTGTTCCGGAAGAGCTCGACTTGGCTCGGTTGCGAGTTGAGTAGTAGCACGTGTAGTTCGGCTCGAATCCCAAAGTCGCCTTGAAAGGGGACATAGTAGTCAAAGTCGACTGAGCATCGTTGATCGCAAACTCCACGTTGATGAGGTGTTTGACCCAATCATCGTGCAGAGGGTGCACGTAGCAGCGTAGCACTTGCTCCCAAGTTTGGTTTGTCCGTTCCGTCTGGCCATCGGTTGCTGGATGAAAAGTTGTAGAGATGTTCAGCTTAGTACCCATGGTCTTGAACATATCTTGCCAGAATTCCGACATAAATCTTGGGTCTCGGTCAGAGATGAGTTTAGCCGGTAGGCCGAAATGACGAAAAACTGAGCGATGCATAATCTCCGCCAGGCCTTCAGCAGTAACTGTCTTCGTAGTTGGCTCAACAATTACTCGCTTTGACAGTAGACATACGAAAATCACTACTGAGTCATACCCCTGGCACTCCGGAAGATCTGTGATTAAATCCAGGGATATTACCTCAAATGGTCGTGACGGTACGTCATGGGGCTGAAGTAAGCCGTATGGCTTATGCCGGGCCGCCTTAGTACGTTGACATGTAGGGCAGCGTCGCACGTAGTTAGTGACAGTCTGTTTCATACGGGGCCACCAGTACAATTCCACAGTACGCGCCAGTAGTCGTCGTCCTCATGGGTGTCCAGCAGTAGGCGCGTCATGTAGTTCGTACAGTGCTCGTTGTCGCAGGTCCGCCACATTTGGTACGTAAAGTCGTGAGCCGCAGGCGTACAGTAGACCATTACTGTTATACTCCATTTCCCTATAGCCATAATGTTCTGCTATACTAGCAGGTATAACTCCCCGCAAAGGTAGTACGACTACGCATCCGCGGAGTCGCTGTACATATTAGTATTGCGGGCGTAAATATTAGTAGTATAAGGCCGAAGACTGTTCTGGAATTCTCTAGAGTTCTCTGACTCAAGCCTTACGTGGCTAACACAGCACGGGTATCCCATGACACCCGGCTAACATAGCACAGGTATGACTATGGCCTCGGCGGGTATAAATACCGCCTCAGACAAGTCTACTAGGTAGAATTCAGAGACAGAACTATAACCCAGGAACCCCTGTAACCAGAAGAGATTGGCCATACTTTCTAAATCCTTCCGCTGCATCCTAAAGGGCCTAAAGAACAGGCTTAAGCTAGAGCCTAACACTTGGTTTCGGAGCTTAGACAGCGGTAGCGACGTAAAGATGGCTACACCAGGAGAGACGCCACCTGAGGACAGCGGAAGCTTTCCGGTAGCGGCCACTGCCGGCGAAGCACAGCCGAATCCGCTCGAAGGAGGTCAAGAGGGCACGCAACCGACCCTCGCAACCATGATGAGCATGCTTCAACGACTAGGCGACCGAGTCGAGACTATGTCGACGGAGCAAGCGAAGATGCAAGATGTAGCGCAAGCTACAACGGCGGCAATGGCGGAGATTCGCCGCTTGGACGAGTACGTGCGACAAGGCTTCAGTCATTTCGACGACCGAGTGAACCGGAGCCGAGTTGTAGAGCAGCAGATGCGAGACCAGCTTCGTTCTGCCCGGACCAGCGACATGCCTGGGCTCATGCCGAGCGATGTGAAACCAGCGAAGATCGAGAAGCTATCGACTACGAATATCGACGAGCTACGGAACTGGTTTCGTCATGCACGGGGTTACCTGAAATATCACAATGTAAACCCGGAGGAACCTCGTAGCGTGTACTGGGCATCTGGCTATTTTCACGGACCCGTATCCAAGTGGTGGTACGCGCAAGTGGCGAGTACGCACGACGAAATTGGCGGCGGTTTTACCGGTATTACGCACATGGAGGCGGCACTAATCACCGAATTCTGTGGACGTACACCGGCGAAGCAAGCTCGTATCAATCTGGATCGCGCGACACAGCGGACTACAGTACAGAAGTACGCGAATTATTTCCGCGAGCAACTACTAGAGTTACCACATCGTCACGAGGAAGATAATGTACATGACTTCCAGCGCGGACTGAAACCTCATATTCGAAAGGAAGTTGCCCTGAAAAACCCTAAGACCCTGGCAGAAGCTGTACAGGCAGCTCTGGCTGTTGAAGCTGCGGAGCGGGAGACAGATGTGCACCGCGAGATCCGTCGCGAGCGCCTAAACATCATGGACGACGATGGCGACGACGACGAGCAGTACTACAGCAGTGCTGAGGGTGAGGCTACAGAACAAGAAGACGACCTGTTGATGGCGCGGCGATTGACCGAGGAGGAGTTTGAGAGATTTAAGAAGGAGGGACGCTGCTTTATCTGCAGGGCGAAAGGTCATGTTGCGTCCGCGTGCCCGAGCAAGAAGAAGAAGATTTCTGAATATCGACCCAGAAAGACCCGGCCGGGAAACTAAGACGTGAGTCGGCCGCGCGCGGCGCGCGACAGGGTGAAGGACTGTCCCCTAAAACGGCTCGCGAGACTACAGAAGTACAGCCCTCGTATCCTCGAACGACACTGAGGCCTGATTTCCTCCACAAGGATTTCAGCGACTGGATGGTACATCGCGAATTATTTCACGAGTACACGAAGAAATACGGACCCTGCGACCTGGACGGAGCTTGCGATAATGACGGCCTGAATTCTCAAGTTTCTGGTAGTTTTTGCTGTCCGACGCGCCCATTTCAGGAACAGGATCTCGGAGAATATCGGCGTATTTGGCTAAATGCCCCGTATGACCGAATTGAAGAATTTTTGGGCCACTACCTTCGACAGAAGTTATTGCATCCGCATCTACGAGCAATTATTGTGGTTCCAAAATGGTCGCGTAAGCCGTGGTTTCGACTACTTAGAAATTTTCGTCTGGTGGATGAGTTGCCAGCGGAGACTTCTGTGTTTACGTGTCCAACGAACGATGGCATAGAAGGTGCGAGACAAGATGTTGGCCCCACTCGATGGGCGACACAGATCTACGCTGACGATGGCGCCGGCGTACGGTTTCTACCGCAGCACCTGAGAACCCCACCGAAGCCTGAGTGGACGCACTCGAAGGTTCTAGTAACCGATGGAAGACGAGTGCTTCTGACTGTAGAAGACAGCGGACTGATTTGGTTTCCAGAAGGCAAGCGCGGCGACACGGACACGACGCCGGAGACAACAGCAGTACGACGATTACTCGAGCAAACTGGGTACCGGGTACAGGAGAGCAATCTACGGTACCTCGGCACTCAGCGGACGGGAGACAACCGGTGTCCTGTATACCTGTATCGCGTTCGTCGTAATACTGTACCTGCGAAGACCCCTTTGAACCGTGCACTATGGACAACCTGGAAGAAATTATTGGAGGCACGAAGTACGGGTTATCTGGAGACGGAGACAGTACGCTACCCACTACGGTACGAAAGCTTCGGCGAACAAATTGATGGATATGTCAACCGGAACGTCCGACTACCTGGCGAAGACTCCACATCGCGTGTGTGCAACGTATCTTCACCGAGTGGTACCCGACTGCTGACTATTACTGGCGAATTGCGAGGACGACACTGTAAAATACTGGTGGACTCTGGTGCAACCGAAAATTTTGCGAGTACCGAATGGGTGCAATTGCATCAGTGCCCTACAGTATCCGGAGGAAAACACCGTATAAAACTGGCGAACGGTAGTATGAGTACCAGTACCAAACGGCTGAGGAGCAAAGTACTCACCGTAGGAGCTTTCGACAATAAATTGGACGCGATAGTTACAGACCTGGAGAAATTCGACATTATTCTCGGACAACCTTGGCTGGAAACAGTTAATCCTGACTAATTATTGACTGGACTGCTAAAATTATTAAACACCGGAAGACTGGACAACACATTGCTACAGCGGAACAGTATACAGTACCTACGACGGTTTACCAGCTGGACGCGGCTAAGATGGCGAAGGAGCTGAGGAAGAGTCGCGGCGAGGAACTGTTTGCTGTTGCGGTACGCGAGGTGTTCGATGCGGTAGCTGAGCTGCGCACGGACCAGTCGACCGAGTGGACCGAGGAGCTCAAGGAGTCCCTTATGGAGTTTGCAGACATCATCGCGGAGCCTACTGACCTGCCACCGGAGCGCGAGTTCGACTTTGAGATCAACCTGGAGAGTGATGAACCCCCCAAGGAACGAACGTACCGTATGTCACCAGCAGAGTTGCAGGAGGTACGGTCACAACTGGAGGAATTGTTGGCAAAAGGGTGGATTCGTCCGTCCAAGTCAAACTACGGCGCCCCAGTTTTATTTGTGCGTAAGAAAGACGGCACTATGCGTATGTGTGTGGACTACCGTAAATTGAATGACCTTACGAAGAAAGACCGGACCCCGCTTCCTCGTATCGACGAATTATTGGACTCATTGCATGGTGCGACTATTTTCAGTACTCTGGACCTGTATAAAGGCTACCATCAAGTACGAATTAAACCGGAAGACATCCACAAAACAGCGTTCCGGACACACTATGGACTCTACGAGTACTGCGTGTTACCTTTCGGCTTGACAAACGCCCCAGCTGGATTCCAAACTATGATGAACCGTGTTTTGAGCCCATATCTCGGCAAATTCTGCGTGGTATACCTGGACGACGTGCTGATCTACAGCAAGACAGCTGAAGAGCATCTCGAGCACATCAGATTGGTGCTACGGGAGTTGCAACGACACCACTTGCATATCAAGCTGTCGAAGTGTTCGTTCGGCAGTACTAGCGTGGAGTTTTTGGGCCATATCGTCGAAGCAGGATAGATCAAGATGGACCCCGGAAGGTGGAAGCAGTTCAACAGTGGCCCGTGCCGAAGACAGTAAAGGACGTACGAGGTTTTCTCGGCCTTGCTGGCTATTACCGCAAGTTCATCCATAACTTCGCGGCTATTGCGGCGCCACTACATGACCTGACGAAGAATCAACCGGAGTTTGTGTGGACGCCTCGTGCTGATGCGGCGTTTCGTGCATTAAAGGACGCAATGGTACGAGCACATGTACTGAGTATACCGGACACATCCGCGGACGCCCGTTACACATTGTATACAGATGCTTCTGGATTTGCAGTGGGAGCTGTGCTGCTGCAAGATCAAGGCTCAGGACTTCGACCTGTCGCGTACCATGCACGCAAGATGAACAAACACGAAGTTCACTACCCGGTACATGAGCAAGAGTTGTTAGCGGTTCGTGATGCACTCATCAAGTTCCGATGCTACCTTGATGGAGCGGCGGGCTTTACGGTCATCACCGACCATGACACGCTACGGCACTTCTTTCGCCAACGCGATTTGTCGACGCGGCAAGTACGATGGCTGCAAGTGTTTGCGCCTTACCAACGACATATGGACATCGTCTACAAGCGAGGAGCTGCCAATCATGCGGACGCCCTCTCTCGGCGACCCGACTTGAAGGATGCGCTACAGAAGCTAGATCTGCTGAACAACTGGTCAGAAGACGAGGCTGACTGCGAAATAAATTCAGTTTTATTTGCTATGGAGTCGCGACTACAGGCGGACAACAAGTTTTACGACGAAATCAAAACCGCATATGACTCCGACGAGTACCTGAAATCGCGGAAGGCTTTACCATCCTGGCTAGTACGTCACAGTAATGGTCTACTATACTCCTACGGCTCACGACTTTACGTACCAAATGTGGCGGACCTGCGACAACGAGGATTGTACGAACTACATGACGCGCCTACTGCTGGACACCCAGGAGGACGACGACTACTGGCGCGTACTGTGGAACTGTACTGGTGGCCCCGTATGAAACAGACTGTCACTAACTACGTGCGACGCTGCCCTACCTGTCAACGTACTAAGGCGGCCCGGCATAAGCCATTCGGCTTACTTCAGCCCCATGACGTACCGTCACGACCATTTGAGGTAATATCCCTGGATTTAATCACAGATCTTCCGGAGTGCCATGGGTATGACTCAGTAGTGATTTTCGTATGTCTACTGTCAAAGCGAGTAATTGTTGAGCCAACTACGAAGACAGTTACTGCTGAAGGCCTGGCGGAGATTATGCATCGCTCAGTTTTTCGTCATTTCGGCCTACCGGCTAAACTCATCTCTGACCGAGACCCAAGATTTATGTCGGAATTCTGGCAAGATATGTTCAAGACCATGGGTACTAAGCTGAACATCTCTACAGCTTTTCATCCAGCAACCGATGGCCAGACGGAACGGACTAACCAAACTTGGGAGCAAGTGCTACGCTGCTACGTGCACCCCCTGCACGATGATTGGGTCAACCACCTCACCAACGTGGAGTTTGCGATCAATGCTGCTCAGTCGACTTCGACTACTATGTCCCCTTTCAAGGCGACTTTGGGATTCGAGCCGACTACACGTGCTACTACTCAACTCGCAACCGAGCCAACTCGAGCTCTTCCGGAACACGTCAAGTATGTACTTGAGCTTCATCGCTTCGCGCGTGATTGCATACTGGAGGCTCAAACTCGTATGCAGACTGCAGCTAATCGTAAACGACTACCCGTACCATTCAAGACCGGCGACAGAGTTAAGCTGAAAGCGTCTCATCTGAAGTTTATTCAGCAACCCTGTGCTAAGCTACGCGATCGCTACGTGGGCCCCTTCGTCATTACAGAGCAGATCTCGCCAGTTGCTTTCCGATTGCAACTACCTGCGGGCGTACGAGTCCACGACGTGGTGCACGCGAGTATGCTGGAGAAGTGGTATGACGACCCTGACCAACCGGCGAAGTCTGAACGAGTACCGATTGTCCATGACGCAAACCGATTCCATGTTCAGGACATACTCGATGTTGCCTTCAACAACAATGGCACTGGACTACTGTTTCGATAGCGTTGGGCGTTCCCGTACAACGTACCAAGCGAAGACACCTGGGAGCCCCTACGCGGAGTCAAGCACCTGGACATTTTCCGGTCGTTCTTACTGTCTAAACCATACCGACAGTTTACTGAGAGCCCAGACTTCATTCGGTTCCGGAATCGCTACCCAAGCCGAGTACCTTCCGCCTGAACTTCAAAATCAAGACCAAGACTGTAGTTTCTTGTAGTTCTGTGACACCTGCACAGCGAGGACGCTTGTGCTTAAGGGGGAGAGAGTGTTATACTCCATTTCCCTTTAGCCATAATGTTCTGCTATACTAGCAGGTATAACTCCCCGCAAAGGTAGTACGACTACGCATCCGCGGAGTCGCTGTACATATTAGTATTGCGGGCGTAAATATTAGTAGTATAAGGCCGAAGACTGTTCTGGAATTCTCTAGAGTTCTCTGACTCAAGCCTTACGTGGCTAACACAGCACGGGTATCCCATGACACCCGGCTAACATAGCACAGGTATGACTATGGCCTCGGCGGGTATAAATACCGCCTCGGACAAGTCTACTAGGTAGAATTCAGAGACAGAACTATAACCCAGGAACCCCTGTAACCAGAAGAGATTGGCCATACTTTCTAAATCCTTCCGCTGCATCCTAAAGGGCCTAAAGAACAGGCTTAAGCTAGAGCCTAACAATTACTGTGACGTACTAGCCAGGATGGTAAAGTTTTCCGCGATTTCAGGTATTCGTCGGAGTCATATGCGGCCTTGATTTCGTCGTTGGGTCACAGTCCTGACCCGCATTTAAATGGTCTGACTCGAATTTAAATGGTACAGGAACCCCCCCCCCCCCCCCCCCCCCGCCCCCGCCGCTTTGCCTCAGAAGGTGGCACTGAGGAGTGCTCAGGTCACTTAAGTAGCCACGTGGCCCATGCATGTGTGGACCCAGGCGCTAAAACAATGAAACGAAGTGCAGTCTACGGCAGTCACGGGTTCTGCCCGCATTGACCCCCGTCAATTCCCAGACTTCACAGCGCGCAGAACTTCTGATGTTTATGGTACAAGTATATACTCCCCACTACGCATCTTCCGTTGCCGCTTAAGAGGGCGGCGCGGAGGGTGGATGGGGCCTTCAGGTTGCCGCCCTGAACATGCGCGCGTGGTGGATCCACAAGCTCGTCCAGAGGACTGTATGCACACTGCGCGTGTCAGCAGTCTGCCAACAGTAACCCCCGTCACATCCGCCCGTGCACATTACTTCCCATGGTTGATGTGATATTACACGCCCCTCTCACTTCCTCCCTTCCCCCTTGGCCTCCACCTTCACGGCTTGCAGTCCCAGCCCCGCACCACCGCCGTTAATATCTAGGCCATGCATATCCTTGGATGGCGCTTGGCCGGGTTGGACAGACACCTCCCGCATACCTGTATCGCGTTCGTCGTATTACTGTACCTACGAAGACCCCTTTGAACCGTGCACTATGGACAACCTGGAAGAAATTATTGGAGGTACGAAGTACGGGTTATCTGGAGACGGAGACAGTACGCTCCCCACTACGGTACGAAAGCTTCGGCGAACAAATTGATGAATATATCAAGTTATCAACCTTATCGTCCGACTACCTGGCGAAGACTCCACATCATCGCATTTGTGCAACGTATCTTCACCAAGTGGTACCCGACTGCTGACCGTTACTGGCGAATTGCGAGGACGACTCTGTAAAATACTGGTGGACTCTGGTGCAACCGAAAATTTTGCGAGTACTGAATGGGTACAATTACATCAGTGCCCTACAGTATCCGGAGGAAAATACCGTATAAAACTGGCGAACGGTAGTATGAGTACCAGTACCAAACGGCTGAGGAGCGAAGTACTCACCGTAGGAGCTTTCGACTATAAATTGGACGCTACAGTTACAGACCTGGAGAAATTCGACATTATTCTCGGACAACCTTGGCTGGAAACAGTTAATCCTGACAACGACTGGACTGCTAAAATTATTAAACACCGGAAGACTGGACAACACATTGCTACAGCGGAACAGTATACGGTACCTACGACGGTTTACCACCTGGACGCGGCTAAGATGGCGAAGGAGCTGAGGAAGAGTCGCGGCGAGGAAATGTTTGCTGTTGCGGTACGCGAGGTGTTCGATGCGGTAGCTGAGCTGCGCACGGACCAATCGACCGAGTGGACCGAGGAGCTCAAGGAGTCCCTTATGGAGTTTGCAGACATCATCGCGGAGCCTACTGACCTGCCACCGGAGCGCGAGTTCAACTTTGAGATCAACTTGGAGAGTGATGAACCCCCCAAGGAACGAACGTACCGTATGTCACCAGCGGAGTTGCAAGGTACGGTCACAACTGGAGGAACTGTTGGCAATTGGGTGGATTTGTCCGTCCAAGTCAAACTACGGCGCCCCAGTTTTATGTGTGCGTAAGAAAGACGGCGCCATCCGTATGTGTGTGGACTACAGTAAATTGAATGACCTTACGAAGAAAGACCGGACCCCGCTTCCTCGTATCGACGAATTATTGGACTCATTGCATGGTGCGACTACTTTCAGTACTTTGGACATGTACAAAGGCTACCATCAAGTACGAATTAACCCGGAAGACATCCACAAAACAGCGTTTCGGACACACTATGGACTCTACGAGTAAATTGTGTTACCTTTCGGCTTGACAAACGCCCCAGCTGGATTCCGGACCATGATAAACCGTTATCTGAGACCATATCTCGGCAAATTCTGCGTGGTATACCTGGACGACGTGCTGATCTACAGCAAGACAGCTGAAGAGCATCTCGAGCACATCAGATTGGTGCTACGGGAGTTGCAACGACAACACTTGCATATCAAGCCGTCGAAGTGTTCGTTCGGCCGTACTAGCGTGGAGTTTTTGGGCCATATCGTCGAAGCAGGATAGATCAAGATGGACCCCGGAAGGTGGAAGCAGTTCAACAGTGGCCCGTGCCGAAGACAGTAAAGGACGTACGAGGTTTTCTCGGCCTTGCTGGCTATTACCGCAAGTTCATCCATAACTTCGCGGCTATTGCGGCACCACTACATGACATGACGACGAATCAACCGGAGATTGTGTGGACGCCTCGTGCTGATGCAGCGTTTCGTGCATTAAAGGACGCAATGGTACGAGCACATGTACTGAGTATACCGGACACATCCGCGGACGCCCGTTACACATTGTATACAGATGCTTCTGGATTTGCAGTGGGAGGTGTGCCGCTGCAAGATCAAGGCTCGGGACTTCGACCTGTTGCGTACCATGCACGCAAGATGAACAAACACGAAGTTCACTACCCGGTACATGAGCAAGAGTTGTTAGCGGTTCGTGATGCACTCATCAAGTTCCGGTGCTACCTTGATGGAGCGGCGGGCTTTACGGTCATCACCGACCATGACACGCTACGGCACTTCTTTCGCCAACGCGATTTGTCGACGCGGCAAGTACGATGGCTGCAAGTGTTTGCGCCTTACCAACGACATATGGACATCGTCTACAAGCGAGGAGCTGCCAATCATGCGGACGCCCTCTCGGCGACCTGACTTGAAGGATGCGCTACAAAAGCTAGAGCTGCTGGACGACTGGTCAAAAGACGAGGCTGACTGCGAAATAAATTCAGTTTTATTTGCTATGGAGTCGCGACTACATGCGGACAACAAGTTTTACGACGAAATCAAGACCGCATATGACCCCGACGAATACCTGAAATCTCGGAAAGCTTTACCATCCTGGCTAGTACGTCACAGTAATGGTCTACCGTACGCCTACGGCTCGCGACTTTACGTACCAAATGTGGCGGACCTGCGACAACGAGCATTGTACGAACTACATGACGCGCCTACTGCTGGACACCCAGGAGGACGACGACTACTGGCGCGTACTGTGGAACTGTACTGGTGGCCCCGTATGAAACAGACTGTCACTAACTACGTGCGACGCTGCCCTACCTGTCAACGTACTAAGGCGGCCCGGCATAAGCCATTCGGCTTACTTCAGCCCCATGACGTACCGTCACGACCATTTGAGGTAATATCCCTGGATTTAATCACAGATCTTCCGGAGTGCCATGGGTATGACTCAGTAGTGATTTTCGTATGTCTACTGTCAAAGCGAGTAATTGTTGAGCCAACTACGAAGACAGTTACTGCTGAAGGCCTGGCGGAGATTATGCATCGCTCAGTTTTTCGTCATTTCGGCCTACCGGCTAAACTCATCTCTGACCGAGACCCAAGATTTATGTCGGAATTCTGGCAAGATATGTTCAAGACCATGGGTACTAAGCTGAACATCTCAACACCCAGCAACCAATGGCCAGACGGAACGGACAAACCAAACTTGGGAGCAAGTGATACGCTGATACGTGCACCTTGTGCACGATGATTGGGTCAACCACCTCACCAACGTGGAGTTTGCGATCAACGCTGCTCAGTCGACTTCGACTACTATGTCCCCTTTCAAGGCGACTTTGGGATTCGAGCCGACTACACCTGCTACTACTCAACTCGCAACCGAGCCAACTCGAGCTCTTCCGGAACACGTCAAGTATGTACAGGAGCTTCATCGCTTCGCGCATGATTGCGTACTGGAGGCTCAAACTCGTATGCAGACTGCAGCTAATCGTAAACGACTACCCGTACCATTCAAGACCGGCGACAGAGTTAAGCTGAAAGCGTCTCATCTGAAGTTTATTCAGCAACCCTGTGCTAAGCTACGCGATCGCTACGTGGGCCCCTTCGTCATTACAGAGCAGATCTCGCCAGTTGCTTTCCGATTGCAACTACCTGCGGGCGTACGAGTCCACGACGTGGTGCACGCGAGTATGCTGGAAAAGTGGTATGACGACCCTGACCAACCGGCGAAGTCTGAACGAGTACCGATTGTCCATGACGCAAACCGATTCCATGTTCAGGACATACTCGATGTTGCCTTCAACAACAATGGCACTGGACTACTGTTTCGAGTAGCGATGGGCGTTCCCGTACAACGTACCAAGCGAAGACACCTGGGAGCCCCTACGCGGAGTCAAGCACTTGGACATTTTCCGGTCGTTCTTACTGTCTAAACCATACCGACAGTTTACTGAGAGCCCAGACTTCATTCGTTCCGGAATCGCTACCCAAGCCGAGTACCTTCCGCCTGAACTTCAAAAATCAAGACCAAGACTGTAGTTTCCTGTAGTTCTGTGACACCTGCACAGCGAGGACGCTTGTGCTTAAGGGGGAGAGAGTGTTATACTCCATTTCCCTTTAGCCATAATGTTCTGCTATACTAGCAGGTATAACCCCCGCAAAGTAGTACGACTACGCATCCGCGGAGTCGCTGTATATATTTAGTATTGCGGGCGTATAAGTACTAGTAGTATAAGGCCGAAGACTGTTCTGGAATTCTCTAGAGTTCTCTGACTCAAGCCTTACGTGGCTAACACAGCACGGGTATCCCATGACACCCGGCTAACATAGCACAGGTATGACTATGACCTCGGCGGGTATAAATACCGCCTCGGACAAGTCTACTAGGTAGAATTCAGAGACAGAACTATAACCCAGGAACCCCTGTAACCAGAAGAGATTGGCCATACTTTCTGAATCCTTCCGCTGCATCCTAAAGGGCCTAAAGAACAGGCTTAAGCTAGAGCCTAACTTCCTAATGCCTGGACGGATTGACCACGAAGGAAGCATGAGGTCGGGGCGGAAGGACCGCCAGGGAAGTTGCGCACAGCCAACAGCACCGCGAAGATGTAGACCACCGTCAAAGAAGACTTCCCGAGACGGCCGCGGTCCTCAACCACAAAAGGGTAGTACCGGTGAACACCCTGCGCTGGGGCGGAAGACGCCCGGTCCGCTGCCAACTTACCATGCGCCGCCTCGGTCGCCGCGACTCCCGGGGTGCACCAGCGGGTGTCGATAGTTGCTCCAAGTGGGGGTCGTGGAGGACACGCACGCGAAGTCGATCATGTAATCGCACGCCGGCTTCCCCACCCCACCAGCGTCAAGTCCGACGGCCGCGAGCGGTCCGCTGGGCGCAGCCCACTCGTCTCAAGGGTCAAGTCGGCGGCTCCCGATCGGTCCCGATCAAGCACCGCCCCCGCATCAATTGCCACAGATGCCCACAGATTCTCCAAAGCGGTATGCATGCTGTGCTTGTAGTTCGCTACGACGGGGCATATGGGTAGATTATCCACGATGCAATCCGTAGCGCTCCGGTTCGAGCCATCCGTAGAGCGAAGCCATAAGGGATCAATACCACACGTGGGGCCAGGGTAAGTGACAAGCGCGGAACCTCCGCGCGGGCAAAGGCCCAGTACCCGCGCATCGGCGGCCGAATAAGCAGCTTGGGGAATCTTGCGGGCTGACTCGTGATCCGACTGGAAAAGCGATAGGGAGCCCGGCCCACACGCGTTGTACATGCGCAGGGTATCAAGTCGCGATGCCGCGGCACCAGTACGCGGGAAGCTGAGATCGAGGGCCACGAAGTCACGCAAGCGAATCGCACGGCTGAGGTGGCGTTGGACAACCATGGTCGTGGGTTGATCATCGGAGGTCGCACCCGAACCTGTACCCGAGGGCGGAGCAGTAGAACCTGGCGGCAGCAATTCTGGGAGGGAAACAGTCGCTGCTGACGGAGGGTGTGCCACTAAATCGCCAGGCGACGGTATCTTCAGAGCTACAAAAGCGCATGTAGTAACGGTGTTGGCAGTACTCGTACCACCGATAGGAAGCAATTGCTGGGCAGCAGTGGCGGCCTCACCAGTACCAACTCCAAGCGGAGTGGCCGTGAAAGATGTGGTGACGACGCGCAATCCTCCGCTAGTGCTCGTACCCGTACGGGTCTTAGTACCAGCTTCTGGATCCGATGCAGCGGGGGTCGTTGTAGTTTTTTATAGTAGTGAGATTTCGTACCGCCGGTATCGTCGTACAGGTACCCGGTACCCGTGGCGGGGCGTCGGATCCGAAGAATATTACCAGCCTGTATATCGAGTTCGAGTAGTACTCATGATTCGCACTAGTACTCATCTCGCCCGCATGTTTTCGGTAGGACTGCTACGGGTACCCGTACTCGTAGTGTTCAATTGATAAGACGCGGGTATTTTGATGGCAGTGTTTTAGACGGTGATCCAAGTGTTGGAAATTCTATCACTGACCTCTAAGTAGTGTTGCAGAATGCTTCGGCAATTTGCTTGTTGAGAATAACGGACAATGACGTCGCCTACCCAGGGCTTTCCATAAATCGATCGCTGCCTGAACGGCCGTGGTAGAGACGCAGGAAGGGTTTCACTGGTGCCAGTCCTGTCCCGGGGGCGGGTAGGGAAAAACGACGCGGGTACTACTCATCATCTAACGTACCAGTACGTAGACGTACCAGTACGTGATTCGAATCACTCAGGTTATATCTGTGTTCGGGCAAGAATGAGCGTCTGAGGTCCGGCTGCGAGGCCGGAGGCCGAGTTAAGGCTTTAATGTACCCGGGATTTCGTAGATGAAAAAATCGAGTACGAATAGCGAATACCTCGTAGTCGCTATCTTACACATTAAATATGCATCATTATTGTATCATCATATATCGTCGTATACGGCTACTATACTATATACTGCCATATTATACTAGTACACTACATATAATACCATAGCTACAAAGATAATGCGGTCGCTAGTTCGCTACACTGCTCGTTCTTTTTTCTTCTTCTTACATTAGTTTTCCTTACGTCAGTGCTTCAACATATGCGCACAAAAGCAGAATTAAAAGCAAATGTGAAAGGTTGCCAGCAAAAGAGATAAAAGCCTGAAACCATGTGTCAAGCAGGAGGCCATGGAGCCAAAAACCAAGGAAGAGCCAAGGGAACCAATAAGTCGCCAAGTTGCCAAGGAACCAAAGGGTCCAGAGAAACACTGGAAGCCAAGGAACGACAAGAAAATTCGAAAGGGAAACAAATGGGGACCAGCGTCCGGGGGTGGGCCATCAGCGACGAGTGCGCTTGAAGCCGATGACCCGGGTTATCAGCTGTTATCATGTGTCCGGATTCTCACCTTAGGGCTTTGACATATGCGCACTAAAAGCAGTACCAATCAAACGCAATTGTGAAAGGTTGTAAGCAAAAGAGAGATATAAGTCCGAAACAGATATATTAGAATTAATCCTGCTCGTTCATGCTGCTATTGCACATAGCGAGGAATCGTTTTTTTTTAACCGATATCTTGTTTTTCCGCCCCTGACCAGGACTGGCAGCAGCGAACATTTTCTGTCGCGGCTCTACAACGCGGCCTCAGAGGGTACCTGTACCCTCTGCAGTGCGACACGTCCAGGTACAGGTACTCGTACATTCCTACCGCAGCACGAAAACCGACGAGACTGCGAGTGGTCGCTACAGGTTGCGACTAGACTTGCTTCCGCCACCAACTAGCACGACAAGAAGCAAGCTTGCAGGGCGAGCAGCGTGCGCCTCCTGTTCAGAGACGATGAGCGCCTCCGTACCGTCCCAGCCGCTGGAAATACAGCGCGAGTTGCTGCTTACCCTCCCGGAGGCTGTTGTGGCTGTCGCTCCTGAGGCGCCGCACCCTGTCGTTCTGTATAACGCCGGCGCGGCGGCCTTGTGGGGCTGGAGCGCGGAGGAGGCGGTGGGGCGGCCCGCGGAGGTGCTGCTGGGGCAAGGGGTGGAACTGGACCCCGGACCGTTGGGCAGACGTAGCGTGCGGCTGCACGCGAAGCACAAGGTACGACGCCCGCGCCGCTGCTCGCCGCGCGACCCCAGCGTGCCGATATAACTGTGTCGATCGTTCTACATAACTTCAGCATTGCATGGATGGAACAGGTACACCCGCAACGTAGCAGTCCGTATTATTTTGAATGATGCCACCGCCTAAGCGGCGAGCGTTGCTACCGACACGGCTGCCCCCCCCCCCCCCCCCCCCCCCCCCCCCTTTTTGAATCCTCGCCCACTCCCCTTTTCTCCTCGCGGGGTCTCGCTGTTCAGGACGGACACGGCCTGTTTCTGCGTGTCGGCGTGTCTGACGCGCTGCTGGCGGAGTCGCCGGGCGGCGGAGAGCCCGTGGCGGTCCGCCGACTAACAGCGGAGGACGTGCAGCAGGAGGACGCCGACTATGCGCAGCTGCGCGCGATCGTGGACCGCGCGACGCTGCCTGTGGTGGCGTGTCGCCCCTGCGGCTCGATCGTACGCTTCAACCGCGCGGCCGCAGCGGCCTTCGGGCTTGCTCAGGACGACGCCATGGGCGCAGACGTTCGACGGCTGCTGGATCCACCGGCGGGCGACGCGGAGTGGAGCGTACCAGAGGCGCTGCTGGGCGGCGATCCCACCCCCTGCGGCGGCGCGTTTGTGGTGGAGCGCATGGGCCGGCGGGCGGACGGGTCACGGTTCCCGCTGCGCATAAGCTTGAGCGAGGTGGACGCGCGAGATGGCCACCTGTACACACTGTTCATGGAGGACGTCACCGCGGAGCACGCCGCCGGCGCAGCGCTCGCGGCGGAGCAGCGCCGCACGGCCGCCATCATCAACAGCGCCTTCAACGCCATCGTCGCCACCGACGCCGCCGGCACCGTCGAGCTTGCCAACAAGCAGGCCTGCGAGCTGTTCCAGCTGTCGCAAGAAGAGTTTATTGGGCGCTCCCTTTGCTCGTTGGTTCGACTGCAGTGTTGCAGTAGCGGCGCGGGGGAGGCGGGCGCGATCGCCAGCTTTCTCGCCGACGCGTCCGGCACGGTGCGCGAGCTCACCTGCGTGCGCGCCGACGGCGGCACCTTTCCCGCCCGCGCCAGCATCAGCCACGCGACCACGGAAGGCGCGCACCTGTACACCGCGATCCTGCAAGATGTCACGCAGGAGGAGCAGGACCAGTCTCGCCTGGCCACCGCTAACAACGTCATCAAGCTGGAGCGCTCCAAGCTGCGTGCCCTGCTTGACTCCACGGTGAGCAACGCTGGCGCGCTGGCAACTAACAGTGTGCGGTTGCTGCCTGTTAGTCAGGGGTTGCGGCGGGCTGCTGACAGCTGTGGCTTGCGCCAGGTGGAGGGCTTCATCGCGGTCACCAGTGAGGGTATCATTGAGGTGGGTGGCAGCGGGGTGGACAGTGCCTGCATGCCCTGCCATCCCCCTCGCCCCGCCCTGCATGCCCTGCCCCGACGCAGCTTTTGCCAGCCCTCTTATCACACATCTCCGCCGCCATGGCATGTGCAGTCCTTCAACAAATCCGCAACGCAGATATTTGGCTACGAGGCGGATGAAATCATTGGGCAGAATGTCTCCACGCTAATCCCCTGGAAGATTGCCAGGCGGCACGACAAGTTCCTCAAGCGCTACATGGCGGGCGGGCAGCGGAGCAACATTGTGGGCAGGACGCGCGAGCTCAGGGCGCAGCGTAAGGTGCGCGCAGGCTGCGTGAAGGGGAATGAGGGCGCAGTTGCATCACCTGCAGCATGCCCACGACCCTCAGCGTGACAACCGTCTGATTCCATGCTGAGCTTCCACTGCCGGCTGCTACCGGCGTCCCGCGGCACAGAATGGACAGGAGTTTGAGATCCTGCTGTCGGTGTCGGAGGCGGTGGTGGGCGAGGAGCATTACTTCACGGCCACTGTGCGCGACCTCTCCAACGAGCTGCTGCTGATGAACATGCTGCCGAAGAGCATTGCGGCGCGGCTGCAGGCCAAGGAGAACCCCATCAACGACGGCCATGAGAACGTCAGCATCCTGTTTGCCGGTGAGCCTGCCGAGCCACCGCTGCACATGCTGAGTCAGGCGAGGGGCAGCATGTCCTGACTTGCACATCGCACAGAGCCGCTGACAATTCTGCGCCCTCATGTGCGCCCGGCGCTACAGACATCTGCGGCTTCACGGCACTGTCAAGCCAGCTCACCCCCTTTGAGGTCGTCACCTTTCTGAACGACATCTTCCGCGACTTTGATGACGTATGCTTCTTCCCAGCCACCCGCCCACCCACACCGCGCCACGTCCCTTTGTGCGACTTATAGCCTGGGGCTTATTTCTGGAGATGGGGGATTACACACCCTCAGTGCCTGTGATGGCTGCTTGCAACCCACTGCATCCAAGTTTACCTCCGCAACATGCTGCGCCCCCTGCTCCGCCCTCGCCTCCCCCGCCATCTCCTGATATCCGCGTGCCCCCCTTCTCTTCATGTCACAGCTGGCAGATACATACAAGCTGGAGAAGATCAAGACAATAGGTTTGCCCCCTCACCCCTCTCTGCAGTGAAGCCTGGTGTCTGCCTGCGGGCGGGATTGGGAGAAGACAGTGGGGGAAGGGAGGGGAGTCAGGGGATATTGTGACCGCGCTTTGGGTATATATATACATATATATGTATATATATCTGTGTGTGTGTGTGTGTGTGTGACCCTACATGGCATTCATATAGGTACATGTGTGTATATTATATAGATACACATCATATATTATGTATGGGCAACGTATAAATGTGAATAGAAATACATAATTATTTATAGAAATGTATCATATGAACACACGCACACGCACACACACACACACACATATAGTCATATATATGTATGTGTATACATACATATATGTATATGTATGTGTGTATATGTATATATATATATGTTTATGCATACATGTAGATGTTTATGTATATAAACACATTTATGTATATGTATGTTTATATATATAAGCATTTATATGTATATACATATCATATCATATATTATGCATAGGTAGCGTGTAATTGTAATGTATATGACCCCCTTGCAAAGGAGGAAATAGATATTATTCTGGGCATCTATGAAAATGCACCACGAATCTAACACAGGAGTATCCGAGTCGCTGGTACCTTCATTGGTTTTTCCGCGAACGGAATTAATTTTTACGGTACTCATGCGTGAAGGGGCGACTCGCGGGCGCTGACCTTGGGGATGGCATGGGCGGTGTGCAGGCGACTGCTACATGGTGGTGGCCGGCCTCCCGGACCCGTCGCCGCTGCACGCCCTCAAGCTGGCCTGCTTTGCGATGGAGATGCGCGCGGCGCTGGTCCGGTACAACAAGCGCACCGGCACGAAGCACCCGCTGGTGAGCTGCGTTGGGGATGGGGGGCATGACTTTGTGGGTGGGTGGGTGAAGAAGGGGGGGGGGGGGGCGGGGGTCGCTGCACGGGCGCGGGGCGCTGGCGGTTGATGCACTGCCTGGCGGCTGGGGGACAGCGACTGAGCGCTCAGCTGTGTGTACAGAACATGCGGATTGGGATGCACAGCGGGCCAGTGATTGCCGGCGTGGTGGGCAAGCGCAAGTTTCTGTACGACATCTGGGGCGACGCGGTGAGTTGCCGCCCCTGCGCCACGAGCAGCGCATGCTTGCAGTAGCAGTACGAGTAGTAGCGCCGGCAGAGGGGTCTGGGGAGGGGCTGCGGGGATTGAGCCGCTCGAGGCGCGGCAGGTCAACGTCGCCAGCCGCATGGAGTCCACGGGCGTGCCGGGGGAGATCCAGGTGTCCAGCGAGTTCAAGGATCAGCTGGAGGACATGTTTGTGATGGAGGACCGCGGCCTGATCAACGTGAAGGGCAAAGGCGAGATGCGCACTTGGCTCCTCAAGGTGGGCAGGCGCATGCGCTCAATACCCCCCTCCCCCCCCCCCCCCCCCCCTCCACCGGCCCACCGGCCCCCCACACACACACATTGGCGCGCATCCCTACCCCCATGCATGCCGTGCATGTGCCCAGAAAAAACGCAAGCGCTCCGAGACCAATTGGCACCCCCACAAGTCCCTTAAGTGCGTGCTCCTTGTTGACGCCAGGCAGTCCAACCTCCGGGGCGTGGCACATTGGGCAGTGCCAACACGATTGCCGCCACGGCGGCTGCCGCTGTGGCCTTTGTGGATGGCATTTGGCAGTGCTAGTACTGTCCCCAACCGCAGACTGCAGCTGGACATTATGGCGTTATTAATGGGCGTACAACTGCTAGAAGTACGTCAAGTACCGTATCTTCCCACTCTGATTCCGACTGTGTCGTGTACATTGTCAGTGGAGGGGGACAGGGGGGACAGGGGGGGGGGGGGGGGGGGGTGATCGAGCAGATGACAGCATTGCAGGGAGGGCAGGGTCTTTTCTTCATGCCGTCACCGCGAGCCTCCTTTAGCACCTGGCCTTTGCGAAGCGTGCTGGCCCTTGCGAAGCGCGCTAGGGGGGCTGACGGGGCTTTGACCGGTGGGTGTGTGGTGCGCTGCTCCCTGTGTGGCAGGCTATTCGGCCAGAGGGGGAGGAGAGCGTGATCGACCTCCTGCGCGACAGCCTGACAGAAGTGGAAACCGACGCCCTGACGAACGTGTCCTCGCGCTCCTTCTGCGTGGGCATGCCGCCGCTGGGGCCCATACTAGAGGCAGTCGCGGAGCGGCTCTTCCCGGAGGCCTTTGCCTCGAGGCCGATCCTCAGCAAGCTCAACTCGCTGGTGGACGTCTCCGTGTCGGACATATCCGAGGGCTTTCCCAGCGATACTGGAGTGAGGAGTCCTGAATCTACGGTTGGCCACCCCGTGAAACACAGCAGGAGCCTCAAGAAGAACCACAGCCTGGTCAGTTTGCCGGAGCTCCTATCGGGAGACCCCTCTGCTCAGTCATCGATATCGCCCGAGTCCGAGCTGCACACCGAGGGTGGCGGCGAACTCGGCAAGGCGCACAGCATGGTGGCGCCCGAGGAGGTCCGGAGGCCGCCGCCCCCGGCGACGGTGGACTGCGACAAGTGCGGCAGCCGGGCCTGCTGCATCATGTGAGCGCCGCGCTGCGAGCTACGTTACAAGCATGCATGACCGGCGGCAGAGGGAGGCAGGGCGACGACGGAGACCGACGTGTCGACATTGGGAGCGACACCGCGATGTGTCGTGATTTAAAATACGTGTAGGAAGTACCCAGGTAGTAGAGAGTGTAGGGTTTTAGGGTTTTAAACTAAACTGGTATAGGGTTTATTGCTAGGTTTAGGGTGTTGCCTCAAAACCTAAAAACCCAAACACAAAACCCTAATAGCCCACGAGGCGCCCGGGTGTAATGTCGCCCACTCTGGTGGCTGATAGGATGCCTGTTGCCAATGACCTGTCAAGTTGACGCACTAAAGCCGCCGTGCCGGCTGCGCGGCATGGCACTTCGGAATGGTCCATGAATGGCACTTCATGAAGCACCGATCCAGGATCACAATCGTAGTTGGTCCGTTTCGCAAAGCTTGCTGCGCGTATGCCTACAAACGGCCCTGACAGCAACCGCTTCCGAGGCCGCCTCTTACGCGCTGCGACAGCGTTCCTAGTGACTGATCCTCCAAGTGAGGGTCGCCTTGGTGAAGTCCGTGAGCGTTCCCCTGAGTACTACGATTCCATGTTCCGTGTTGCCGCTTGCCGCCCATTTGGCCTTCCGGCGGCTCATGTCCTCTCTCTTGGCGAGCCATGCTCTTGTGCTTCTTGCTCCTTCTCGGTACAAGGTATGCTTGCCCGTTTTGAGGATGCTGGCGTGGAGTTCACTCCTTCAACTTTGGCGGTCGCATACGCTGATCACGTGGCACGTTGCTCTAGGGGCGACTCCAACCACGCCGCACACGAGTGGGCGGCACATGGCCTTTCCGACATTTGCCACGACGTGAAGTCCGCGCTAGGCGTGGGTGTCCAGATCCTCACGGACCCGTCGGTGCTTGTTTCTCTCCCGAAGGGCAGCGACGGGTGGCCTGCCGATGTTGGGCTTTTTGGGTATGGCGGTATCCGCGGAAACACGGTTGCTGTAGATACCACCATTGCCCCTATCCTCGGCGTGTCAACCTCGGATCCAACGACTGCTTTGCGGGCTGCGGACCGCCACAAAATACAGAAGTATGACGAGGGTGTCCGAAACGCCACCGGCATGCTTCGCTTTGTTCCTTTCGCCGTTTCCGATTTTGGCTCGCTGGCCCCGCACGCCGAGGCTTTCTTGGTGGAGCTCGCGAAAGCTAGCCTCGCACACACTGGCCAAAAAATCGGCCAGCTCTTGTCTGCGTGGCGCCGCCGTTTCTCTTTGCTCATCAACATGGCACATGCAGACAACGTTCTTGGCGGGGGCGCGGCCGCGCGTGCGGCACGTGATGGTGCTCCTGCGCCTGCGTCGCGTTGCTCGTCAGCATGTGTTGCTATGACCCGGGTCATTGGCTGCAAGCGTCCTCGCCGCGGCTGATAGCCTACCCCGGGGCGGGGGTCCCTTTGGTCCCTGGCAGCTATGTGACTTCGTGGTTCCCTTGGCTCCTTCTTGGTTCTTGGCTCGCTGTCCTCCTTCTCGACCTTGGTTTCAGGCTTGTGTCTCTCTTTTGCTGGCAACCTTTCATAGTTGCTGTTAGTTCTGTTTGTAGTGCGCTTTTGTGAAAGCCCTTATGTAATCTTAGTTGCTCTGGGTGTTACCTATCTTGTGCATCGATCTCCCATCAAGACATTTGCGTGAAGCTAGCTGGCTGTGATCTTGTCAATATAAAGGCATCAATCCTCACTCTGTCAATGCATCGGAAAGTCGAAATTTATACTAATCTTGATGTTCATAGATCCACAGTAGCAAGCATCGATATGTATACAGTTGTTCCCGAGCAGGAAAAACTAGTCCGCGTAATCACTAGCGCACATCAGCTCAAAGCTCAGTTTTGCTTGCGGTTTGCGCGCGAGGTGACACAAAATCTAATTTACACAGTGAAGAGCTGGCTCGAAGATGTTCACCGGGTCAATTAGGCTACGGGCCATCGTTTCGGCCACTAGGGCGAAATTCATCCGCGTTTTTTCTGTGCTGGAACCACGCTAGAATAATGGATTCGAGAGATGGGAGACATATTGGACTAAAACACGACGGATTGACTCGGATAATGCTCTCGATGCTTCACCTTTGATTTACATTGTAATTCGAAATCTTCAGACCGCCGGCCCCAACGCGGAAAGCCAGCCCATGCATGCAGGCGCCACGCGGGCGGCTCTCTTCAGCAGACATCCCATCCAATCTCACCCAGCCGCTGCGCCGAGCACGGTGCAGCTCAGCGCGCTAGAGGCCGTGCATGAGGGAGAAGCTGTGCTCCTGGCCGCGCGGCTTTAAGTCCTCCGCTGTCACACTGGCCCTGGGAGCGAGATCCGCGGCGGCGTCCTTCTTGGGGCGCAGCATGCCAGTCTGCATAGGGCGGGATGCGGGGGGGGGGGGGAGGGGGCAAGGCGGCTCAGCATGTTGCAAGGGCCGACGCACCTATCAAAGAGTATGGCAAACTTGTCAGTCTAAAGCACTTTGGCGCCTGCTAACGCCCGACGGTGGATGTCCTTGCGGCGTAATGCGTCCTTGGATGGCGCTAGGGATACACATATTTGAAGGTGCAAAAACGCGGCTACCAGGTGGCCGCCGAAAGCCATCTGGGTAAACCCACGGGTGGCGTACTTCTCTCATTTTTTCTCTGCCAACGGCACGGGGCTACTTGCGAGGGACAGAAGCTCACTGACTGCCATAATTGTACGACGATCATTACTGCAGAAACGATCCAGAAAAAAACCTAGACGTCAATAACGTAAACCCCCCCCCCCCCCCCCCCCCCCGGGTTCCTCCGTCGGGGACGGGGAGCTTTCTTATGTCGCGAGAACGCATCCAAATAAACGACAACCATGCCACGGAAGTATCTACGTGGGTGTTTTGGGACGGCGAACAAGGCAACAAAATGGTTTAGGTGTTACTTACTGCGATGCTCAGCAGCAGCCATTCGGCAACCCCTTCACCGCCGTCTCTATGTTATTCATGTATAATAGTAATATCGTCAGCGACGAAAAAAATTCACCAGTTTATTCGCACTTTTTCGGGTCTCGAGCGCCATTTACGTGTGCAGCATTGGCCCATCCAAGGACCGGCGTCGGCGGTGCAATGGGCCGTCGACAGGGTAGGCGGGAAGCAACGGGAGGAGATTGGACACCGAGCGGGGCACGAAAGTGGGCAGGTTGCCGGGCGGTGCGCTCACCCGCTCCCAGTCGCGGGCTCGGCACTTCCCACACACGTGGCGCGGGAAGCGCGAGTTAATGGCCGACTCGGGGCGGCCGCAGCCCTTGCAGCGGAAGAAGCGCTTGAGCGCCTGCGCGGCGGAAAGGCACAGGCACAGGCGCAATCAACACCAGCGCACACAGAGGCTGGGGTATCAGTCTTTCGACGCATGTGGAATTGCGATGAAAATATGTACTGACACATCAGTATGGAGTTGATCAGATGCGCCGATATTTAAGTATCATTGAGCGACGACTGGCGCGTTGCAGAATGATCTTTAGCCTGTTTTCAGCTTGCATCAGAGCAGAAATGCCCCGCTCGGCCGGTGCCCTTCCGACCCGCCGACCACCCGACGGCCAAGAGACCATCCGACGTCCGACACTACGTTCGACGGACAATTATTGCCGTCTGGCGCCGATCCGCCGGACCGGCAGGCCGCCCGCCCGCCCGCCCGTCTCCCCATCCGTAGCTTCAAATGCCGACCGACCGACTATCCACCCGTCGCCATAGGAAAAGCCAAGCAAGCCGGGTCGACACAAAATGCTGTTTCATATTAATAATATGTCGTTGCGTCGTTGCACTCCATTTTCGGGATGACCGCCGTCGGAAAATATCGCGTGAATCAGCGTTAATTCTAACACACAGTGCAATGAGTAATGTCTCCTATTCGCAGATTAAAATAGTCGAGTCTGGACAATGCGTGGGAGCACTGGCCGCGCCTTCTTTAAGCCGCATTCCGTCTAATATCAAGACCGAGACCAGACCATGCACGATCATGGTAAATCGGCATTGAATCGGGCCGCTTCAACGAAATCGAGCCAGCCTGAATCAAATTATCAAGGTGCCCAGGATTAGGCATGAATACACCGCCAAGTAAGTGGCTTTGCGTCGCTGAATGAATTGAATGCTTAGTCACGCTGCGATGATATTCCTGTCAGCGGTGTATCTATGTATATATGACCAGTACTATGTATATATATAACTCTGTATATTCATGGTTTCCCCCTCTTCGCAGGCCGGGTTGAAGGGTGCGCAAACCCAGTGATATTGTATATCATGCTACCTTTTGTTGATATCATACTCGGAATGTCAAGCCTTGATGCTGCCTTTTTTTGGTGGGCCAACCTCAAAGGGGTGAAAGGGGGCATGGGGCGGAGGCTGATGAAGAGGGGAAGAGGGGGGGGGACCTTGGGTATGCGGTGGACGCGGTGCTCAGCGCACTCCCGGGAGCGGAACTCCAGGATGGTTTCGCAGTCCAGGCAGTGGAACGCCCTGACCTCCAGGCTCATGGTCTCCTCCATCTTGCGCGCGATTTGGTCTTTTTGCTCCAGGACCCGCATGCGCTGACAAGGTGGGGCAGCGGGGGGGGGGGGGGGGGGGGGGGGGCGGGGGGTTTAGCACAGCGGCCACAAGGGGGCAAAGCAAGCACATGTCGCGTTGTCTCCTGTTCCGGCGGAGGCTTGTCAAGTCCCATCAAAAGTGTAGATAGCGCCTTGTGTCATTACATACTTAGAGCATAGATATGTTCTGCGCATATTGAATACCACTTTAATATCAGTTTCAAGTATCTGGGTAGTAACAGCATGGAGCTGTGGTATGTATCAGAATGTGCTTGATTTATGTACTGCTAGTAATAAAGGGCATGTACTTCTTCAATATATAATTTGCACGGACTAACTACAACCGATCACCCTATTCGTGTAAAACTCCCACAAACCCCCTCGCCGGGTATAACTTCCAGCCATGCCTGCACATTAATATATTCGAAGTTTACTCAGATTGGCACAGTAATTATATGCCCTACGCTGTGCCCCACAAGTGTCCGCTGGGCACGACCAGGGAGCGACTAATCACCAGTTCCGTGGCGTGCACGCGAGTCAGGGAACACAACCCTCGGACCGAGGGCCTCGGTGGCCCCGACTGGCGGGATGCCGGACGCCCACCGTCGGCGTCACCAGTCGTCGATCGTCAAGGGCGCATCAGTACGTATGAGTACTCGTACCGTACCGGTAGTTCCATATATATTCATTAGTAGGTACTGGATAGGGGCAGGGAGCACTTAATCCTTGTCGGCTTACAATTTGTTTTCAGCGTAAACATGTCTGGCGTCAGCAAGTAAAATGCAAAGTTGCGGATATAATTCTACTACAAGAATCGACGCGCCGATCAAGGGGTGGCGACGGTGAGGGTAATCCTCACCTTGTTTAGCCCCTCGTCCTCCTCAAGGTCCGCCTCCGTGGCATAGCGCGATTTCACACCGCCCTCGCTCGGCCCGGCCGCGGAGAACTTGGAGAAGGAGGCCGCAAATGCGCTGGCGCCAGGGGCGGGCGCCTTGGCGGGCGCGGCGAGTGGGGGCGCTCGGGGAGGCGGCAGTCGTCCGCCCAGACTCGCCCACCCTTTACCCTTCCCTGCCGCGCCCGATTGGGGGGGCTCCCGATTGTCGTCAAAGAAGGACGGGGTGCGAGCGGCGGCGCCGCGCGGGGGCGCTCGCGCTTGCGTCTGCGGGTGCGCGTTCTCTTTCTCCTTCTCTCGTGCCACGAGAGCCGCCTTAATGGGCGCGGGGGCCGACGACGTAGCGCGATTTGCTTTCATCTGCGGACCCGCGAGTCGACAAACATCAGCTGGCCGTTCTCGATAGGGCAGGAGCGGACGGCATGCACAGACCCGTGTTTGGTGAGCGAGCTCATGAGCATGCATATCAGCTAACCGACAACGAAATAACGAAATAAAACGGATAAACACTTTCAGAGCCTGTCCATTGTAGAATTTGCCGGCTGGGGCCATATGTGTCGTCTCATGCAATGATAATTTCCCCTGAGGACATGTCACAAGCTAGCTATGGTGTAAATAATATACAGCTAGCGCTATTAACCTCCCATAACTTGCATAAAGACCCCTCTCAACCTTGTATTGGCAGATGTAATATTCCAACTCATTTTGACAAAGGAATCCAATTGTTTCACAGGTTATACAGGAGTCCAACTGTTTTACAGCATATCTTTGTTGAAGCTATAAATATGCGATAAGGAACAGCACCAGAAACTAACACAGGTGCGGTGCAGATGCGGGTGCGGTACGACTTTCCATAAAAATGCGCGAGAGAGCATGACGGCAGATAAGACAACAGCGAGAGCAAGCAGAGAAGTCGGATGGGGTGGTGTGGGTAGATTGCCTTGCCGATGCCGCCCTTCTGCCGGACAATCTCCATCGCGCGGCGTTTCTTCTCCTCGTCCCCAGCGTCCCGCGCAGCCGACACGCCCGCCTGCACGGCTCTGCACGCACAGCCAGCACAACACGGGAGCAGACGTATAAGTTAGCATGCAGCTGGGCGGGCGCCCTGTCACAATGCGACACGGATCGGGCGGGGCGCGGACATGGCTGCGCTGTGCAAGGTCACAGCGTCCAGCGTAACACCATGGCATGGCATACGGTGGGGCTGTCGGGGGTGCGTTGGAGAAAGATTGGCAGCGCACTGTATCAAGTTCCTCCTGCCTAGCCTGGACTTGGCGACGCCACTCAGCGGCGCAGTACCCATACTGCATGGCGCCCCCGCCACGGTTGCCACTGTTTTGGTCGATGTCGCTGCGTTCGCCGTCCCCTTGGAGGCAGCGCCGGCCGGCTGGCTGCCGCTTGGCGCCCCGCCGGTGGAGTGCTTCCCCAGGGACTTGCCGGCGCGCCCGGCGGCGGCCAGCAGGCCGGGGTCGAAGCTCGCGTGCCGCGCGGCGGGTCGCTTGCGCGCGCTCTGCATGCGTGAGTACGCCTGGTTGATGCTGCTGCCGCTCAGGCCGGGCCGCGTGGTCTTCAGCCTGGGAAAACCGCGTCACAGGTTGAGGGTGTCAGCGATCAGGTCGGAGCGCACCCATGCTGAGCAAAATATCATTGTGGAGGCGGTGTTATACTTACAATAAATACTACTTATGTATACTCACAACATATACATACATGTATAACATAGCTTTGCATTTACAACTTCAATTGGTGCTGAACACTACCTGGGTGTTTTTCGCGCCCCCCTCACTCTCTGCCTCTGTCCCTCTCTTGTTCTGATACTCTACATGTGTTTGGTAAGCGGTTAAAACCACCTACATCTGTGAGAGGCTCTCTCCCTCTCTCTCTCTCTCTCTCTCTCTAAATCCCTATATGTATATGTACATACATAATATACACACACAGATATACATATATATGTGTGTATTATATGTGTGTGTATACAACATAATGTACACATATAGAATGCAATACATACTTATGTATACATGTATACATATATGTGTATATATGGTAAAATTGTTTCACACACACACACACACACACACACACACACACATATATATATATATATATATATACACATTTTTCACACATATATATATATACATTTATTTAATACATGCATGTATGCAATTACATGTCTGTGGGCGAGTGTAATCAGTATCAGCCATATCAGTATCTTTACGTTTCTTCCTTCTCAGAGCTGTGTTGGGGCGCACCGCGCGAGCGCCTTGCCCATGTGGTACTGGCACCACTCGCACTCGCGTACGTTGATGGCCATGGAGCACTTGGTGCCGTCCTTGCAGGTGCCCTTGCAGAACCCAAAGTCCGCAGCGGTGCCGACGCGGAGCAGCTGGGCGCCGTCCATGATGGACAGCGACTTGGAGCCATCGTCCTCGGCGCGCAACCTGCCGGCAGGCGACACAAACGGGTTAACAGTCGAAGGGTTTGATCAGCCGGACAGGTCGCCGGCGCAGATGGCAAGACGCGAGAGCAGCGTGCATGCATGCATGCATGCATGCGTGGGTATGCTGGGGAAGGGGGGGGGGGGGGGGGAAGGGGGGGGGGGCTTGCCTTGCTGTCAAAAAGCGTCACCAGCGTCCCCTCCTGCACCATCCAGTGCTCCTGGAAGGCGCTGCCAAAGAGAAAGAGGCTGATGAAGTTACCGGCAAGGTCGGTGAGCTTGAGCACGCAGAAGGGCTTGCCGCTGGAGGAGGACTTGGTCTGCAGCTTGCTGGCGACGGCGCCCATGGTGGCCCAGGGGTGACAGGATGTTGGAGCTCTTTCTAGACGGCCACAGAGGAAAAGGACGAGGAAAGGGGGGGGGGGGGGGGGGGGGGGGAGGTCAGTGCCGCAATAGGGCGTGCGGTGATTGGTCAGGAGGCCGGGGGAGGAGGTTCCGGGAAAAGCAAGCAAGGAGGCTCACTTGATGTTGAGGATCGACATAAAGGTGAGCTCCGCGAAGCGCTCCTTCAGGATGACCCCAGAAACCAGCGGGCTCTTCACCTGCGCCAACAGCACGGCCCCACGCGCCCCCCGGAAAAGGCACTGCTCTCAGCTGCGCACGGCAAGACGAGCTTACGGTCCGCATACCCTGGGGGACAGAGGGCGTGGAGGCGCACCCGGAACCCTTTGAAGAGTTCCTTGGCCGGCGCGCTCGGGCCCGCCTTTGCCTTGCCTTTGGACAGCCCGATCGGAGCGGCGCCGCGAGGCCGCGGAGTGGCACCCACCGGAGCAAAGGCTGCGCAGCACAGCGGCAGCAGTTACGATAGCAGCACACGACCGAGCTCGCTGAAAAATAATGCTTAGTGTGCAGCTGTGTCGTCCGCTCGATCTCCTGTCTCCCGCTCGTTGAACGTGCGCACGTCCTCTGCCGTCCTGGCAGAGAGAAGCTGGCGCACCTGGCGCAGGGGCTGAGCTCGGCCGGCTGGAGCTCACAGCCGTCCGGCGCGGCGGCGTATTCGGCACCGTGTCCCCGTCCTCGGCGTCGTCGTCCTCGGCGTCGTCGTCCCCGGCGAGCGCCAGCAGCGCGTCTAGGTCGTCGTCGCCACCCGCGAGCTCCACCATGTCCGCACCCCTGTCGACCTCCCCTGCATTGCCGCCGCCAGCCGCCTCTGCGTCTGCCCCGCCATCGTCAGCCAACGCCAGTAGCGCGTCCAGGTCGTCGTCGCCGCCCGCGAGTTCCATCGTGTCCGATTCCCCGTCGCCACCTGTGCATCGCAGACCGCTGTGATGAGGATTTCCCGTTGCACAAATGTACCCTTGGTGAAGTAAACCAGTAATCACACTTGCAGAGTGATGAGAGTATCCGAGGCAGCGAGGAGAGCCAAGCTTATGGACACCCCCCCCCCCCCCCACACACACACAGACACAGACACAGACACAGACACAGACACAGACACAGACACAGACACACAGACACACACTCTCTCTCTCTCTCTCTCTCTCTCTCTCTCTGCCTCGCATCACCCAGCCACTGATCCACCAGCCTGCGGCCAGCGGCTGTTCCGCCAACCCCGAGCAGCGCCGCTCGCGGGCGCTCCCACCCACCTCCCGGCCGGTGCTCCTCCTGCTGTTCCTCATCCGAGTCCGCCTCGGCCAGCGCCAGCATCTCCTCCGCCTCGCCCATTGCCCTGCGCACCCATAGACGGTGCCCATGCATGCCATTATGCCAACTACCATGCACTGCGACATGAACTCAAATTAGTAAACAGGGGACCTGGCCCAGCCGCACACTCCGCCCGCGATATACGAGCCCATTGGGCCATATGAGCCATATGCGCTAGATCTTTTCTCGGACGGGCCAAGCCGGGTCAGAGCTGCGGTGCCGAGGCGCACGCGCACCAGTAGACGTCACGCGCACTCCCTCCGCTCCCTCGGCTCGGCACCACGCAACGCACAACAGCTGCGCTAGGGGGGCTGCTACGTCGGCGGCCTGCGGGTCGGAGGGTGCTCGTCGGCGCGGCGCGGGGGTGTCGAGAGGGCGTGCGCGCGGTTGACGCGAACCTGGAAGCTACGCTCCGATATTTGAAATTCGAAATTGGCGGACGACGCTGCTGATGCCGTGACGCAATGAGCGGTGATGTATCTGTATAGGTTATCAAAGGTTTAAGCAGGGTTTCATGTATTACGCTGTAGTGTCACCTGTACGCGATTTGGGAGCGCGCGCGCGCCACTACGGGTGCCGGTAGTTACAGTACACTGCACTGCTGAGCCTGTCACCTTATCAGCATCTGATGCTGGCTCCGGCTCGTACAGCATGGGATACAACGACGACTAAGTCGTATGCCTGTTACCAGGTAATTCGACTTCAAAAAAGGATACCGGTACGTGAATAGTAGTCATAGCATGCATGGTGATACCAATGAATAAATTAATACCGAGTTATATTTAAGCGCCCCCGCTAGCATCAGCACGACGGCGACCGCATGCCGATAGGAGGGGTGTCATGTGCACAGGCGCACAGGCGTACATGTGCACGGGCGTAGGGCATAGCGGAGCACTTGCTGGTCGTCGCCGTCGTTTCTCTGTGCGGGGTGTGGGAGTCTCCGACGATGGGAAGCAACGACGACGACCGGCGACGGTCAGCTTGCGCCGCGCCGGAGGGGCAGCTTACATAGCTCTCGCGGCATCGGTTTGAAGTGTCTTAGAGTCCGCGGCGGTCGTGCTGCCGGCGGGACGGCGGGCGGCGTCAGCGTCGCGATGGCGAATACTGTGCCGGTGCGAGAGCCCCCCCCCCCCCCCCCCCCCCCCAAACCCCCCCCCCCCCCCCCCCCCCAACGAGGACACATGTTGCCTCTTTGATTATGAAAAACCTCACAATGTGCCCCTGCTCCTAGCCCGAACCACCACCCAGCCAGTCACGCCCGGGTATCTGCGGTCGGTCGGTTGGGGCATCAACAAAAAATAATGATAATTATGAATAAAATAATTGTTTATGGTACAGAAAGCGAAAGTGGGTGGATAAATGAAAACCCTGAACCCTGTGCGCGTCTACGGCTGCCTGGCATGCGCTGCAACCGCCCAGATGACCTCCGTGGACAGCCCGACCAGCACGCAGACCGTAGCGCTGGAGACCACACATCATGAGGGCAGGCACCGTCTGAAGCTGACGGAGCTGGCCGCGTCAGGGTGGCGGATAGGGCCCGCCAAGCACAGGCAGCGGGAGGTTCGTCCTGCTCCCCGCGCCCTCCACCTGCCTCTTTTCATTTGGTGCCGCCATCGCAGTCATCAGTCGCTACTTCCACCATCAATCTGGCAGTGGCAGTGCCAGCACAGACACATAGAAGCCCGCAGTCACACACGCGTGAAGCAGCGGCGGATGCCAATCACTGCGGGGCGTCTGGCATGTGGGCTAAGGATACGCATGCGACAACTGTGGCACTTGGGTGAAAGTCCGGCGAAACAGGCGGCTGGCCAGGCACCCGCATGCTGACGTAATGCGCCGCGAGAAGGCTGGCTTGGTAGTCATTTACAGCAGCCAAACTAAGAGCCTGTCCTGCTGGGGCTCTTTCGCTCCCAGATCCCCAACGTAGCGCGCATCCTGCAGCTGCTGGACACTCCGATTCGCAACGCTCAGGAGGTACAGAGGCGGTGCAGCTCTGCCATCGCAGCCACCACCACGCCGTTGCCTGCGGTCTCCTCCCAGCCCCAGGAATAATGGCGGGGTCATCTTCCTCCCTCTGTGCGTGCAGTGCCGGCAAATGGCGGCCTTCATCACGGATGTGCTTGGCCGCTCGCCCCTCACGCGCAAGGATACCATCCTCGAGTTGGCGTCCAATGCAAAGCTGGCATGCCTACCACAGGACGCCATCGCCACGCGCCAGGGCACCGTCGCCAAGGTTTACTACATCGTGCTGGAGGGCATTCTGAGTGTATATGTGAACGACTCCGTACCCCCAGGCAGCGGCTCCCTCGGCCGGTGCGCACACTAGCCTGCGACGAACCCGCACTGATCTCGCAATCCCTGCGTGATGAACCGTCTGCATAACTGTTTAGCCTGATTGTCAAGCGGCGAGTTCCAGCTACTGTACACGGCTGCGTGCTGAGGTGCTGCCGCGGCCGTCGATGACACTGTGCCGTCATGATGGCATGATGCCAACGGACGTTGCAGGCGAGTGGGGACCCTGTGGCCGGGGTCATTCTTTGGCGATTTTGAGCTCAACGGCGCCCCTTCCCAGGCAACCTTTAAGTGCATGCAGAACGTGAAGCTGCTGCAGGTGTGCGGCCCCCATCCCCGCCCCGCTCTCCCCAGGCCTCAGGTGTGCATGGGTGGGTGGGAATTCGGGCGCCAGGAGGGGCGGGGGGTACCAGTGCAGCGTGATGAGCGCTTGGCATTGCGCAGATGGATGGATCCATGATCTCCAGCACGCACTCGCCTCACAAGACGCTCGCCGGCGGGCCCGACCTACTGGCCGCCTTCCCCGCCCTGGCAAGCCAGCCGCAGCTGATGGTGGAGAGCCTGGTCCTGACGCTGCAGAGCGCACGCTTCCTGCCGGGCGAGACGATTCTGCAACAGGGGCCCTTCACGGTGAGCGCCCGCAAAGGCACCGCAGTGTCAGAGCAGCGCAATGCCGCGAAGCATGCGCATGGTCTGTATCCGCTACTGCTCCGCCAAACCCTAGCCCTAAGCCAATGAAGGCAGAGATGGGCTAAAAAGGGCCGCGTTCGCATGTGGGAGAGGTGCGTGAGGAGGGCACTGTGGTATGGTTGCGGTATGGGGACACACATCCACGCGGGACAGCGGGTCTTTCCGCCAAGCCGTCTTTCAGGCCGTGTGGCAGCAATTCTCGCCAACGTAAATAGCAGGAGCTAGGGGCGTTGGGAGGAGTGTGCTCGTCTTGGGGTCGGCTCGCTTCCCTTCGCCATATAAATCAGCAGCAGGTACAGTAGTGGTATCGGCTATCAAGTGATGGTAAACCCCCGTGCTTGTGGTATGGAGGCATTGCACGGGTTCTAGGTTTTAGGACTTCGGGCTTACAAACACTGTAGACAGGTCGCTGGTCGATGGGAGGATACCGAGCGGTGCAGGCACCTGCACGTACAGGTAGCTGAGAGCTGAGAGCTGACCTGGCTGTGCCCTGCAGAGCAAGAGCGGCCCACTGGTGTATCTCATCCGGTCCGGCGAGGCGCATGTGTTGCTGGACCCGCGCGCGCTGCCTGGTTCCGCCGGCAGCGCGGACCCCCGCGAGCTGCTGCCGCTGCGCACCGCGCGCGCCGGTGATGTGCTGGGCGCGGAGAGCCTCCCGGGCAACGCGGGCGCCTACACGGCAGTGGCCGTCACCGAGCTGCGCGCGCACGCCATCTCCAAGAGAGACCTCATCAAGTACTACCCGCCAAGCCTGCTGGCCGCTGTGTGCGCCACGGCTCAGCAGAGCCACCACGCCCTCTCTGACCGGGTGCGGCCAGCAGTGGCCCCGGAAAGGGGGGGGAAGGGGGTCCTGCTTTCGCTCCGCGCGATTCTCTGCTTGCGAAGATAAAGCTGCGGCCCGTTCACTTAACAAAATGGCAACGCTGAACACCAGGTGAGGGAAGCGATGGACGCGCAGAAACGGCGGCGCGCAGAGGAGGAGGCCGCGGAGGAGCGGCTGGCGGGGCTGGTCAACGCCAGGCGCGGGGGGAGCTTTGCCTTGTCTTCCAGGCCGCATGACACGGGCAGCCCTCATGCCGGCGCGTCTCCGAGTGAGACGCCGCGACCCACTCACGACCCTCCCTGCCGCCCACAGCCACAACTGTGTGCCATATGCAGCGGCAGCTTTGTGCCAGCGGCATGCCTAAGCTCCCAAAGCAGCACTGCCTACCTAGCAGATTCCTGGCCTGCGGGTGCCGACGCGCGTACTTTAAGACCCCATATTATAACCCTCAAGTTGGGATTGCATGCAACATATAAGCAGGTTTGCTATACTTCCGCTATAGTTTTGTCTCAATCTGATCTCTGACAGGGCGGGCAGGTTCCTATTCGCAGTGGCCTTATTAGAACTAGCGCGTAGGTGAAAAAAAAGTATGTGTGTGTGTGTGTGTAAAAGAGTGAACCGCGGCGCCTGGCTGTGTTTTGCCGCCCTTCTAGCGTTTATTTTCTGTATCCACATATTCTGGTATTGTTTTCCTCTCATTTTATCATTGCAAAGACTGATTTTTACGCGATAGTAAGGATGATGTAACCCTTCATGTCGGCAATCCTTACCAAACTCGCTTTCTACGCTATGTACGCTAGTATATGTGCGTTTAGTTATACCGTATAAGTATCACCTGGACCGTAAAGTCTAACACACAAGTTAAATGCTGCCAGTATGATTAACGTTATCTTCTTGTTGTGCATCCGTCCGCATTCCTGTACCGCTGTATAATTTGAAACAATGCACATACATTTTTTTTGCATAAATGGCCAATACACAATCAAACGACGTCCTTGGTGCTTTCCGAAATCGAATCGCAATACTACGACTGATGAGACGTATCTGTCAGTTTTCTTTATTCAAAAGAATCCAGACCATCAATTCCTTCTCCAGTCTATTCTCCATTTCTATTGCTTTTCCAATGGCCAAACTTCGATCCTAATAGACTGTCGAGTCCGCGTCGGCACCTGTAGCAGCGTTGAAGAGGGCTGTTATTGTCTGCACGGTGGTGTGCGCCGCGCCGCTGCAGCCCTTCTATGTCTCTTCCCCCCTCCGCCTATCTTCTCCCACGCAAGCGTATACACCCCATTGTATCGCTCCTGTGGCTTCCCACCGGATCGCCTCCATCCAAGCAAGCTCCCACCAAGCAGTGCCTCGCGATGTTTGCTTGAAGTGCGGCAGCGAATGCGCGCCACATACCCGCGTGCGGCGACTGCCACCGACTGACCCACTCGCCTGTCCTCCTCCCGACTCCGACCCGACCATACTTTTGTTACCTCCCGGCTCGACCCTGTGCGGTGTCCCTCAATATCGTCGGCGGTATACTGCCTACTCGTACCACGCGGCCAGCGTGAGGGCAATGCCATGCACTCAACACAGGGTGTCATTGAGCGGCCCAGTGTGTCTTGGGTGCAGGCCGGCAGCGGCAGCGAGCCCTCTCCCCGACGCGCAACCCGAGCCCCAAGCTCAAGGAAATAGTCCGCCGCATGGCTGCTCTGCGGGAGCTACCCGCCGGGGGCCTGGACGCCTCGGCCCTCGCGCTGGACCGCCCCCTGACGCCCGTTCCGCAGCAGCAGCGGCAGCGGCATAGCAGTGCTGAGCGGAGTTCGCCGCCGCCGGCACGGGGGACGCCGCGCGGGGAGCCGCGCCGAGGGCAGCGCGGGCACAGCTCCTCCCCGCCGAGGAGCCGGTCGCATGGGAGCAGCTCGCCCGGTGCCAGGCTGGCGCTTCGTCCACGCGAGGGTCGACCCAGCGACGTGGTGCGGCCGCGTCGGGCGCAGCAGGCGTAGTTCGAGCGCAATCCGACACTGAGGAGTGCGAGCGACCATACCAGGGCGTCCGCGGAGTCAACCGCAAAACGCTGATAAGGTTGCTCGACGAGAAATCGCGTGCGCTTACCGTCTGGCCGATGAGGTGGAGGTGCTGGAGGAGAAGCGCGCAACCAGAGTGGGCTGGCTCATGGGCAGTTTGGATGCGCCAAAGTCGCCGGCGGGGCGGCGGACATCGGCCGTTGGCGACGAGAGGGCCGTCAAGACAATACTTGGGGGTGCATCCAAGTCTGGGCAGTGCACCAGTGGTGGCACGCGCTTGCGTTCCGCGCACATAGAGTGGATCTATATGTTATGCGAGTAGTATGTGTAGAAGCACTGCTGGGTGCCAGGTGGTCTTATGCCCAGTTGACTATATGTAGCGACGAATCAGTCCCGCGCTGCCTCCGGTGCGAAATGGCTATCCCACTCCATCTGGCAGCTCAAAGTGGACATGAAGAGCAGTGTATCCTCCGAGTTTAATTAATCATTGCGCTATCCACACCGAGCTATTGCGCATTGAACTCGCAGCTTCTGATGAAACATAACAAAAATCGAAATTGAATATTTTGATATCCGAGCGGTGAGGGTACCGCTGTAGCCGAACCAATGCTTCAGGACCTTACTATCTGGGAGTCCCCAATATTAGCACTGACGACGATGATGCGACGATTTACAGGCCGTAACCATGTGCGCGCGAAGACCTTTTGTAGTATGTGCGTACAGAGGGTTGACTTGGCGGACACCATGGCGACAATCAGTGCTGTGAACTCGGCATTAGCATGCTAGTGTACCTGTACTATATGTGACGAAGCTATTATAAGATAAGCTGTGGCACTCTTAGTTTTTCTTCGCCACCGGGACAGGACTAGCAACAGTGAAACGCTGCAGCGTCTGCTCTACGCGGCCGTTTCGGCAGCGATCCAGGTACGGAAAGCCCTGGGTAGGCGACGTTCCGTTATTGCCAAGAAGCAAATTGCCGAAGCATGCAAGACTAACAGTCGGATGTATTTCCAACACTGTTGGATCGCCGTCTTCAACACTGCCATCAAAATACCCGGCACTGACCACGAATGGTCTGCCCTACCCGTTCAGTCTCGGCCCATTCGAGTAATGCGACTTATTGGGGCAAGCCCCATCCCGTGGAGCATTTAGGGAGTGCGATACCTTTGCAACAAAAAGGCAATGTGAGGGAGGGCCTAACGCCATGACTGGAATATTTTCCCCATTCCTAGGGAAATCTAGGGCGCCGTAAAGGGATGGACGGACCCCGCCCAAAGCAACGGTAGTTAAGTCCTCGGGAGTTGACGTAGCCTGGCTACTAATAGTAAAACCCCTGAAAGTTCCAACTCCGGAACTAACAACCCAAGTTATGACCGTGATATGGCCTTCTTGGTATTGCCGTTATCTTGTGGCATATGTTAACTTGAGCAAATTTTGCGCCGTCGTAATTGAGGTCATCAAGAAATGGCAACGCGTCCAACTGGACGTCGCCACGCTCGCGGTTGGCGGTATATTATCTTTTTTTGACAGCGCAGCAGAGAGAAAAATCTTGAAATACATCATAATAAAACACGAATAACCCGCGGATTTGCGGTGTTGCCGACACCGATACCGATGCCATCCGTCTGACCGTCTCGCAGCTGCAAAACACTTCAATATTTGTTGGTCCAGCGAACCCGATAAAGTGGCCCAGGTAATGCTCGTAGGGAAAGGATTGTATTCTTTTTGTTGTGGCATAATATGCACTGCATGGCGCGTTTGAGTCTTGGTTTTTGGGGGTTCTGTGGCAGCACAGATTGTCGCCACGGCGCCTGTATTTGGCGAGTCTCCCGGGATGGCACACCGCTTGAGAGGGGTGACTACTTCTGATTATGATTCATGAACAAGGGAATCGGCATGTACCAGTACCGGTGTATTATTGACATGCGGTGACCGTGTATTCACTGTCTCATCCGCCTGTAAATGCAAACGTGTCGCCTGGCATGACTCACTGCACGGCGATGCCCACCGCAGCAGCTCCGCATTGCGCCACAGCCCCCAACGCCTGAACGCTAGGCGCGAGATGGACTGTGGGACTGAGTACGTTGACGATCCGCGGCATAGTCTTGCCACTTGGATGTTGATGAGGCAGGCAGCGGAAGGGAAGTTGGACTGCGCCTGGCCTCTGCTCCCTGCTGCCCGACACTTTCTTACCCTATAGTATCTTTCGCGGATGTGGCGAACGAACGTGATAGTTCACGTTATATTCACGTTACCCTATAGTACGGCTCTGCAATAGCGCCATCCATCCATGTTGACGTAATGTAGTAAACGTACAGTACTGTAGACGTGCTCTCGACGTCTTGTTAGCTGGAAGTACTGCCGGGCGAGATGCGGTGGAATGAGCTTTTCCCGGGGTGATCTGTGCCAGGACTTCACAGCTTCGCTCGGTTGTCAGAGGTGTCTGCGACTCCGCGGCGGGCGAGCGACGTGTGACTGGAACATATGTTTGTAAACGAACGTGACCACTTTTTGGCATGCACAGTGGTGTGCGTCGTTTGTGTTGCGAGCCCTTGTATTATTACATAGTAAACTGATGATTGATAATCTTTATACAGCAACTGTCATACATTGCCACTATCACTATGATTATACACAATGGCTGACTTTGCCATTGATAGACACCTTATGAATATGTGACATGACGTCCTGCGCGCTGCGCCATCGCAGTGAGCAGAAACGCGGCCTCCGTCGCCTTGTCCTGCCCTTGGCCGGCCGACCCGCCAAAGTGGCCGCCGCTCAGGTGGCACAGGAACGACACGGGCCCGCCGCCGCGCTCACGCACCCGCCGCCGCAGGCGCGCCACCCACTTGGCGGGGCCCCAGAAGGGCACGCGCGCGTCGTCCAGGGAGGCGGTCACCAGCAGCGCGGGGAGGCGGCCGGCGCCGCCCGGCGCGGCGCTGTTGTGGTAGGGGCACATGGAGGCAACGGCCTGCAGCACCTGGCAAACCAGCGCACCCGCCGCGTCAGGCCGTCAGCCCTCCCTGTTGGGCGGTCATTTCAGGATAGGGTTTGATGGGTTTTCACCGAAGACCTAGATCCTCTTGGGAACATCCTCCCCGCTCCGCCCTATTTTAACCGCTGAAAATGTGAAATTGTGTCACTTAGGGTTTTTAGGGTTCATGGTCTGCTGGGAGTTCGGAGTTGATATTTGTAATAAAGCAGTGCGCTGTGAACCAGCAGCTCTCAAACTAGGTCCTATATCCCTTTCCCGTACCCGTAGTACTGGTGCGAGTACCGTCCCAAGAGCGAATGTACGGCAGGGTTTACAGGGTTACTAGTGTATGTCCAAAACACAGGGTTTCAAGACCACCCAGGGGTAGTAGTGTACCCCTAAATATGTTTTTATGTCAATATATTTGAATATTGATCCCTAGGGTTTGAGTGTTTGGCCGCAAAAACCTGTCCATAAGGACGGCTCATAGCGCGCCATCCGCCGCAAGCGTTCAAGCAGCCCGCGTTGATTCCAGTCGCGATTTCGGCCAACGCCATGTGGGACTGCAGCGCGCGCCGCTGCTGCGGGGTATCGGTGAGGGGCCGCACCCCATCATCCTCCGGCATGCCCCACTCGTCGTACTCGTGCACCGTGAGAGGTAGGCTCGGGTCGGTGCAAGCGGTCAGCATGTCCACATACGGGGCATGCGCCACCGCCGCGGCGAAGGTGTCTGGCCGCCTGTTGAGGAGGCCGCCGAGCAGGAGGCCGCCGGCGGAGAAGCCGTGCAGCGCCACCTGGGGGTCGGCATGGTAAGGGCAAGTCGTTAGCTTCGTCAATATTGTCATGGATGATGAGGCAACTATTAGAGACTTGGGGGGCGGGGGGTATTATGCACGGGTTCCCCGTTGTCGCCAGTTGTAATAGAATTATTAAGGTAGAACTAATACGCCAGAAAAGAACCCTAAAATCGGTACTTCTGTATGTACCGGTAGTAGCTACTGCACTACGGGCAACGCTGGATGAAATCTCACAGCGCGCGCAGTAGTAGGACATACGAGCGCTACATGCCTCGTATGTGTCTGTCCGCTCGGTACAGCGGTGGTCTCCTGCTCAGGAGGTCCCCAAGACGATTCCCGGCTTCGTCAATTAAGGGCAATGTATATCGACCGAGCCCGTGTCCCGGGTTTACCCGGTTGAGGCATTAGGTCTCAGGGCTGTGCCAGACCTACGACTGCAGTGGGCGCACGAGGTGACGTGCTGGGGCGGCTTCTGCCGATTATTATCACGAGCAGCACTCTCGTAATATATCATCCAAAGTCTGCCACGGATTATTTTTGGAATACTGTATGAGTACACGGATGTGGCTGCTGCACATCTCCACGCAGGCTGGCGTTGATATTCCGACCATAAGACGTTTCTATATCACACGACAGGTGATAGCTTCACTTGAAGCTGAAGCTGGAATACAGAGCCCGCGATACATACTGCCTAATATACCACACATGTCAATGCACTCACACAAAGTTTCCCAGAAGTGCGCCTCCGTTATCACACCCGAACACACCGCGCTGGGAAGCAGCTGTACAGTGTTGCCAAGGTGAAGCATGCTGGGAATGCCGTAGGGATCTCGGCGTCAGGCGCACGCAAAAAGCCTCGAAAATCCCCGTGCTATCGAGCAATCTTTGCAACTCCACATTGCACACCGTCGCCGCGGCAAGCAGGGCAAGTCATCCACCTGGCCGTTGGACGAGTATCCGCAGCTTATGAGTGAGTCGATGACGGCTTCCGCGTCCAACACCGAGTTGGGCTTCTTCAGCTTGATGGCTCCCTGGTTGACGGACACGGCAAACTCAGTCCGCAGCAGGCATCCAGGTACCGGGGGCGAGACACAGCGCAACTTGTATATATCGCACGGCGCGGAGCGCGGGGTCGACCTGATGCCAAGCCCTGCCCATCTCCCCACCGCCGCGGCAGTGCGCCAGCGCCACCACCCACCCCCGCGTCAACAGCGACAGGCGGTACGGGCAGAAGTCCGCCTGGCGCACAGGAAAGCCACCCTCAGAAAAAGTTGGCATCCTGCAGTACCCGTGCGCTTGGCCAGCGAGCAGAGGGGGGCTGGACTTGGCATGTATTGATTGCGTCCAGTGTGCCTCGGTCACCTCGAGGGAGATGCCGTAGGCGCCGTACATGCACACCAGCATAGGCGCGGAGCCGTCCAGCGGGAGGTCCTCCCTGCGATACGGCCGGTCAAGAGGCACATACATGCCACCGACTCTCAGTGCGTACAGGTAGTGGCGGAGTTTGCTGCGGGTGGCGGCAGCTGCGGAGCATTTGCAACGGTTATGCGTCAGAATGTCTGCAGTAGTGCAGTCCGGAGGGCTCAGTAGGTATGCACTGTAAAGTTGACGGTAGAAACCGCACCTGAGTCACATCACATGGGTACGGGGCTACTAATTTACAGCAAAAAACATGCAACATTAATCATATCAATTTAGACTTCACCATTAAAATATCAATTACAAACATAGAACATGACATACTATAATATATCTACATATAAATTAGATATATATATATAAGGATGCTTAGTCATGCCACAAGGAAGGGGGAAATGGGGGCGGCGGGGGGAGGGGGGGGGGGGGGTCAACCTATGCGAGATTGTGACAGGGATGTCAACCAGTCCGTCATGGGAGCGAACGGTCCGCCGCTCGCACGTCAGTGCGGTGCCCTCGATCACGGTCGTCGTGCTCCCGGCAGTCTGCTCCGACACCCGGTGAGTCGCCTCTACAATTAGGGGCGGGGCATGGTTGCTGCTTTCGGTGGCGGGGTGCTCCACGCGCAGCAGCTTGGGGGGAGCCTGGTGCAAATGCGACCGCCACGATGAGAACAATGTTGGACGAGCGCACAAACACATGAAACACATGAAACCTCGCGGTACGGTCTAGTTTTATAACCCCGCCATCTTCGCTACAAGGAGGGGGAAGTACATTTATCTTGACATATATCAGAATAAAACACCGACACGGACGGAAATAACAACTCGGTGGTGCAAAACACTTCGTTGTATTTTGGACCAATTGAACGGTCCGAGTAAGCCGCGTTTATTTATGTGGAAAAGTGTACATAGCGGCAAATGACGCTACACATTATTCCAGCCGGTGTCCCATCACGGCCAGTACGGGGATGCGCCAGCGGATAAAGCGGCCTCAGACGTTCACATGTTCAGCTCGCATGCGTCAGTCAGACGGCACAAGCCAAATTTGCGCAGGATACACTAAGCTGACTGCTCAGCCGCAGTAACATTCAATTGGGCTTTATTGCGGGGACAAAAAATGATGCCTTGTTTTGCACCAACAAATTGACAAATCTTTGTGGAATTCATGTTGTATTCTGATATATTTCAATATGAATGTAGATTATCCCCTCTTCGCGCGCGGGCGCGGGAGAGGGGGGGGTCAACGACGAAAACACACAGTCAGCACCCTTTGGGCCCACGGTATAGTATTGTTCGTTTTCGCCCCTCCCCCCTGCCTGAGCCGCTGAGGAGCGGAGAACACTTCATTGGTCTTGAAATGTCTCAGAATACTCTACGAATAATACATGGATCTCCGACTTACTGCAAAACAGCTCATTAAAAAATTCGGCCCGCGAACCCAAATATATTGGATGATGATGCGGTAACGTGAACCCGAATCGTGGTGACGGTATGCGAACGTGCCCGCCAGTACGCAGGTAGAGTCTGCTGATCACGTGCGTGGCACATAACACTGTGACGACACATGTGTTTAAGTTGCCAATCGATGGCGTCGATGCGAGGGAGGTCGGCCCGGGCACCACCTCCGGATCTGTCAGGCTGAATGCTACCCAGTGTGGCGGCACCACCGGCGAGGAGAGGCACAGCAGCAGCTCGTCCGCGCCTGGGTCCGGGTTGACACCGGGCTCGACGCACGTGGCCCAGGCGGGGATGGGGAGGAGATATGGCTCCTGGCCGCTGCCCCCCGGGGTGCGAGGCTGTCTGCGGGTCATGACGGCCGTGGGCAACACGCCGACCTGCGAAGCAACACCACAAACGGCGGCACATTAACTGCATTCTCGCCTGCGCCGCATACCTGCCGTATTCGCACTATGAGTACCTAGTGCAAATATAAACGACTACTTTTTGGGCGACCGCCCCGTACTCGCGCGGTATTCTCATTATTTTCATTTGCGGTACAGCTTGCTTGAGCGCCATCGTAACTATGCTGGAAGTAATCTGTGGTATATCGTGTCATTATTTAATTTGGCTCGCGGGTCTAAAACATATTGATTGTTTTGCAGTATTGAGTCGGACGATCCGTATTCTTTTATTGTACTCGTAATACGTTGTCATACATTTCACGATAATTGTACTGTCCCCTTTCCGGGAGGTCAAAAACGATCGACATATGCCGCGATCCCAAAGCGTGGTTAAGGATATGGTGCGAAACAGCTTGCGCGATTTTCTTTGCTCCACTTAAACTATAAACCGTAGTATATACTGTTTTGTCCATTGGAGTTGAAGCGGGGTCACATGTGGCCCCTTGCACTCAAATCTTCGCATAGGAATCAAAGCGCCAATAAAACACCCATTGGTATCGCAATCATGTATTCGCCGCACAATTACGTCATCTACGCATGGAACATACCCCAAGTGGGCTCGGCTGGCCCATGCTGAGTAATGGGCGACAACAACCGCCCCCAAGCAAGATTGACTTTCTGGGTTTCCCCAACAGTTTAACGCAGCAGTAGTTCACATGTGACATGTGCTCATTTGGCACTTCGCAAGCCCCTCCTCCCTATGTCTGTGCATTTTGACCATTGGCATCTTCTCTAAGCTACGTGCGAGGAACCATCGTCGCCAATTCATCTCGATTTGGTACCAAATTGCGTCACCATAGCCAAAAACGCCGGCGATCTGCAAAAATGACATATAAAACGGCCGACCTCTAGGTGTGTTGGCACGCCCCACAGTCTCAAACTTAATCTACGCCGAGCTCGGCTATTCTTCCCCATCTCCCAAGACACCTAGACCAGCATGAGCCACCTCCCTTCGCCGCTTTTCAAGTGTGCACTCTAAACAAAAGGCCTACTGCGAGGAGGTCACATGTGAACTATTGCACGTAGATTTAATGTGTCAACACCGTAGTGTATATAAACCGTATACCGGATATATCGGTATGCATACCGTAGCATACATCTCATTTTATGTAATTGCCTATGGGACTAAGAAAAATACAAAAAACAGTAAGTGGGGGGGAGCAGGAGGAGGGGGGATGCTGCCACGCGGCGCTGTGCCGATGTGCCGACGTGATGTCCCGGAGCCCGCCCTCCCAGGACACAGGTACGCTCAGGCAGGATGGAGTTCCAAGTGAGTGAGAGGCAGGATGGATGGGCGCAAAGGAATCGGCCCGGGGAGGGACGGCCGGGGCAATGGGGGCGGGGCACCTTGGGCCGCCCGGATGCGCGCATGTGCAGCACGACGCAGCTGCGGAACACGTCCATGTCTTCTATCACCAGCCCGGCCTGCATCGGGGGAAGCCAAGGCAAAGGTAAGGTCAAGCTCGCCCCGGGTCATCGGCCAAAGCCGCCCCAGCACTTGACCTCTTGCGCCAACCGCAGTCGTTTGTGTGGCATTGCCAGTAGACTGTTGCCTCATATTCGAACCCCGAAGGGCAAATGCCTCACCGGGTAAAAGCTCGGGACACACCGGGCCGATACTGCCCTCAGCGGGAGAGCCGGGAGTCGAACCGGGTACCTCTCGTACAAGGGACCTCCGCTCCATCGAGCAGACAGTGGCCGACAACGAGGCCCGTAAAGGCTGGATGAATCGTAGTGCATATACGGCAACATCAGGCCGCCATCAGAGTTGTCACCACGGAACCAAAGCATGAGAGCATATGGACAGCATGGGAGCACAAACACTTGGCGACCTAGGCCGCAGCAACATTACTTATGGAAGTTATGGAATTGGGGACATGGTTGCGTAGTTCTAAGTGCCAAAATTTCCTAATATAAAGAGCATATGACGACGTCATGACGTCATTCGTGATCTCATTTGTGATTTGACGACATTTGTGACGTCATTTGTGAACTATCCGACAACACCATCACGCCGTTTCGTTTCTATCATTTAGCCTGAAATCGATGTTTGGGCATAGTTTGAGCTCGGTCAAGTCTTTCGAACCTCGACAGCTGTATGCGCCCGTTCGATGCGCAACGGTCGACTGCCATGTCTAAATTTTGGCCGATTGTTCAAAACAACGCCGTGTAGAACTGATGTAAGCATGCGTTGGGTTCGCTGTATATTCTCGTTTTAGACCCCCTCCCCCGAAGATAAAACAAACAACATTTGCCATGATATATATCAGAAGACACAACGAATATCGCACTTTTCTTCCGACTTGTTGGTACAAAACGATTCATTATTTTCGACCCGCAAACCCAATTATATGCTACGGTACGTGATGCCTTAAGAAAGTCAAGGGAAGGCTTCGGTATGCAAGAAGACTGAGTCTAAAGTCTAAAGTCTTTACACCAGAGGGAAAGACTTTACCCGCCCTATATACCGGTATATGGTCGCGCTTTATCAATAAATTGCAACAGCCACGTTGCCTTTAACGACGCAAACGGGGACATCGTGCCGTTGCCGCACGGTGGGGTGAGCAGTCAATTCATCTGGCAGTGGGGAGGCCGGCGGGAGGCAGCGGCGGCGGCAGAGACCCTACCTCACCGCAACCCGGGAGAGGCTCCCAATAGGAGGGACCTACGGCGGGAAGACAGTCCGGGCGCATCGTCACGAGCTGGAAGTCCTGGCCGCCGTGGCTTGAGAGGATCACGAGACGGCCATGGCTGTGCTCTGCAGCACCACGGCCCGCCACGGGGTGAGAGGCACTCAGGCGGCCGCCAGGCAAATGCCAGAGGGGCACTGCCTTGCTGAGCGGAGGCAACGGGGTCGCGCGCGGAACATGTGGGGTGTCCGAGGGTGATGGGGCGCACACCCACAAAGTACTGGTGGCCCGGCTGGCGGGGCGACACGCAGCGGAGGCTGGCCGATGACGGGACGGCGGCAGCGCTTGCCGGCAGCAGGTGCACCTCGCTGAAGGCCTTGGAGTTTATGTTGACGAGGTTGTACGCCCAGTCCTGCAGCCCATAGATACCGGATTCCGGATTCCGGATTGCGGACCCGGATGCCGTCATTGCCTCGAGATACAGCAGCGAAGGCATGAATGGCGGTGAACGGCGGTGTCGGGGCGCCGGCACTCAAAAGTATTGTATGCGGCGACGCTGCAATCATTGGTTTCGGAGCGCGTGTGGTCAACCCATACGGCCACTTTGAGGGCGATCCCGACACATGGGGGGTACCATCAGATGAGCAGCTCAAACGATGGGGCACGCCGGTATTCCAAAAACCGCATTCGCCGAGGCACTGCGCCAAGCTGCCGAGGATCAGTCTTATTCCAACACGTCGCGAGACGTCGACTGCGGGTCGGCTTATATCATCATTGCATTGATCTGGATGCCGGCGCTGCTACGCCATTCAGCCATGCCCTACCTGGCGGACTCTCAAAACACTAAGGCAGACATCAGGAGACATGCGGCCAACATGAAAAACAACGCCATAACCACGGGCACGCACTCCCATATGAATGACTCCCGTTGACCATCCCCTGATACAGCATGCTCAGGGGGCAGGCACCCTTCCAGGATTAATTTCAGGGTTTCCTCTGGATGGTATCCAGGATCTAATATGCCTTGTCGACCCATCACGTTGCCCACACAAACCACCCTCAGACTCGCCTGCCCCCCCCTGATCAACCGAAAGCACGACCCGATGCCCTTAATGCAGCGGGAGCATAGGCTACAGCCGGACACCCTGAAGCGGTGCCATGCCGCCTTCCCCCAGGTGCGCCCACCCAGCAGCACGCAGGCCGCGGCGTCACCTTGGTCTTCCCCACCTCCATGTACGCCGCGTCATCCTCCTCACGCAGCAAGCACGCGTCGTCCGCGGCCGCGGCGCCCAGGCGGTGCAGCATGGCTCGCGCCGGGCGGCCCTGGCTGTCCGGCTCGGTGTACAGTAACCCGGACGAGTCCGGCAGCCATTCGAAGCTGCCGACCGACTAGCACACATCACCGGCAAGCGTATGGTCAGGTTGCCGGAGAGCGGCGCAGCGACAGCGGAGGTGGCGGAGGTGGCGTGGACGGGTGGCGCCGTCACCGGGCGGCACCTCGATGGAGTCGACCACCGCGCTGTTGGGGGTGCGCAGGTCCTTCACCCAGCAGGAGTAGCGCTCGTCCCCGCCGGCGTCGACGGAGTACGCCAAAAAATTCTGGCACTGGGAGATCTGAGCGGGTCGGGGCAGCACAAACGGGCGCAGGCACGGAGGTCAGCCTCATTCCTTGTCCACTATGCGCCGACATGGATAGCATGGACTGTCGTCCCCGAATGGAGGGGGGGGGGGGGGGGGGGGAGGGGGCAATGAGCTTCGGTTGCGAATCATGATGGAGTTTCCGGGACTGAATGCCAAGATATGCGGTGGAGTTCGTGCAATGGGTGTGTGCTGGAGATGACACTATGCCCATTGCGCGAGTCCCACCGAAAGCGAAAACCTCACATGTGGCGCAGCCGTGCCATATCGACAACACACTGGTCAGATAAGACAGAAGGAAATATTGAGGGTGCAAAAGGAGGGCCGTGAAAGGATATATTAATACATGTCTTACATTTGATTTACATTTAAGTAGATAATAGATGATTTACATGATTGACATACTTCACGAAATGACTGATTTACATGTCTACATTGGAGCACGGCCGGGCACCGCACATTCTACCTTGCTAATCTATCTACAATGCGCCGCTTTTCTACCTTGCACTGGAGTGGGTCAGCTTGGAGCAATCACCGCTGAACTAAAATAGCGTGCGAGAGGCTGAACTGCATCCCCTTTGCTGTGCTAGATATGATTGGGTCACCGAGACACGCGCCTCACCTGGCGATAGAACAGCCCGCCCAGAACCAAGGACCATACTCCTGGCCGCATCAGAGCCCGATCCTAACACTTGTTTGTATGATTGTGCACACCGACAATTATGCATCCTATCCGCTTGCAGGCATGGAGGCCGCCATGGCGCGTGCATGCCGGCCAGCGCAGCGCAGGCAGGGGGGCGTGGTTGCCGCGCAATGCCCCGAATGCGCCGCAGAGAGGGCGACTGAGGCGCCCCGCACCTTGAGGGCGCCAATGGCACCGCGCCCGTGGCGCTCCTCCAGCTCTGCTTGATCCAGGATTGCCTGCGCTGGCCCGCCTCCACACCTTACATGGCGGCCAGCAGCATATGAACGACTCACTGCGGTCCGGAGGTTGCCAAGGCGGCATCAGCATAGCACTACAGGTGGGGGAGGTGGGGGGGGGGGGGGGGGGGGGGGGGGGCATGGCACGGATCTCATTGAGGGCGGCACACTCACGGACGCCGCAGGTATGTGGGCATCGGCGATCCTGCCTCCTGCCCGCGCGGTGGCGGCACACAGCATCATTACCCCGCTGAAAAAGCCCCAGCTGGCGGCTGTCCCTGCCACGCTGTGCGGTACGCTTCGCAGCGCGGCCGGTTGCATCCTCCGACTCGGTCGGCAACCCCCATTGCCACCTCCGCATCTAATCGCGAGCATGCAGGACCTACGCACCTCTCGGCACAGGTACTCCCAGCTGCCCAGCCGCTCCGGCAGACTCTCCTGCGAGCTGCGTACCCTTGCCTGCGTCCGCGAGCGGGGCGGCCAAACTGGTGAGCTCAGTCAGCGTGTCTATAGGAAAGGAGGAACGCCCGTCGCAGCGGGTCCATTGCCCTCCCTCAGGCACACAGTACAGCCACCTGCATCTCTGATCGAAGCTCCGAAATCAGTGGCTGCAGACCCTGGAGAATCGCCTGCACAGCGCGGATAACATCGCGCACACACCCCTGTTAGTACCAAACCCCCTCCCCGTGCCGAGGAACGGGGGCAGTGAGCGCAGGCCGACGTCACTGTGCGGGACGAGGCATGGGCTGATCGCAGGGAAGGCAGCTCAAATCTCACGTCGGCGTAGCGCTCCTCCTGTGCCAGATGGCGCCGCACGCGGCCAGAAAAGCTATCCTCCATCCACGCGTACTCGTCCGTCCACGACAGGCCGTACCTCTCGCGAGTCTGCGGCTTCGATGTGGCCACGGGTGGCTCCGCTGCAGCGAAGACGCTGCGTAGCGGCCAACGAGCATGTCAGCTCGCCTTCACCACACCCATGCTGCGTCCTCTCCCACGTTGAAGTGACTAGCCCCCCAAAACAGGCCACACGCAAAAGGTACGTCGTCGTCGTCGTGTCTTTACCGCTTTAACTGCACGAGTACAGTTTCGCGCACAGGTGCCCTATTCCCTGGAGCACTACGCGGGATCGCCTCCCTGGCCCGCCCTGACCTGCCCCTCCCGGCGATCCGTCCCATCATACCGAAGCGTGAACCGCCGCGGGCTATCCGGCCAACGGCACGACCCCCTCCCCAACTTCCTCGTCGCTGTCACTATAACATGGGATGTACGACTAGCGATAACATGTGATGCGCGCGTTGGCTGTCACCTCATCCATCTGCCGCTGCGGGCTGGCAAGCGCTTCGGAGGTCGCCAGGAGTGCGGGCCGCCCGCCCAACTCGCCAGACTCGCGGCGGCGCGCCGCGCCGCCATCGCTGCCGACTCCGCTGCCGGTATTCAGCCCTGATCGTGCCGAGGGTCAAGCGTACCAGCAGAGCCTTTGCTCCCGGCAGTGTCTGGAAGAGGGGTGCTGTATCGCGGTCCACTACAGGTGTGGAAGAGCCTGCATCTACGCACAGGCCGACGACACGGTGCAGTCGATGGCGGTAAGCAGCCAGGAACGGCGGCCAGGAATGGCCAGTCTCGGGCGGTGGCCTGGCTAGCTGGCATTACCCTGTAGTGGGCGGCGGGTCGCGCTGCTAGCTACCTGTACCTGTTGCGACGACTGCTGTACGTCCCTTTTATTTGAATTTATCGGCATACACGTCAGCTATGAATGCATCGATTGGAGAAATTGAAGTCCTCGCTATACTGCGTCGCGTTCCTCATGCGCGAATTGGCATTATCGTCGATTGGCATTTCCAAACAGTACGCGGGATATGATATGCCGTGTGCTGACTAAGCACCGCCTTACTCGATCGAAGTGACGCGCTCGCTCGTTCTTCAGTGCTTCACCAGGATCGAGCCCGTCACCCGCGATGCCCTGTGGGCGGCTCCCGGACTGCGACGCGGAGTAGCGCCCCACAACACACAAAACAGTTTCTCACGGCCTGCTACCCACATGCACACATTTCCACCTAGGAACCGCTTCAAAGACTCTCCTGCGAGTCCCCATCGTCTCGCGCGTTTGCGGGCAACAGCGAACGGCATGCCGGCGAGGCCCTCCCCCGCGCCCGCTGACGCCGTCGAGGCGGCGTTACAGGCGGACGAGCTGGGAGACGGGAGCCGGGAGACGCGGCTGCAGTGCCGGAAGCAGTGGCATGCAAGGGAGCGAGAGGCGGCGGAGGTCCGGGCCAAGGCGCTCGCCGCTAGCCAGAGGTGTGCTGCCCGGTTCACACGTAGACAGAGAAGGGGCGACGGGGCGTTGATGTCTGCAAGTCGAGAAGGTCTGTTTCTATCCTTCCAGGTAGTCGCTATGTTTCCGTAATAATTAAATCAGAGTGTACAGGACGACGTTTTCACGAAAAACAACATCTACAGTAAAAAGGACCTTGCTGTCGTATGCGACCGTATGAAGTGCGCCGGGTCCTTGCAGAGCACAGCAAGAGCTCGCATGCAGTTCAAAGCATGCCATGGCAGTAAAGCACTGGCCGTCCGGCTCGTTGCGGGCGCGCTCCGGATGTTATGAATGATATCGAGCGGGGGAGGAGGGCGCGGCTGCTCGGCGGCAGAGGAAATACCGGCGGGCAAGTGAGGCCGTCGCACGCCGCGGCACGCGCTTGCAAGCAGTCGCTCACCCTCAGGCGTTTCGCGTCTCGCCAGGAGGTCTGAGCTGGAGGAGGAGGAGCACAAGCAGGAGGTGAAGCTCGCCGCTGCTCGCTTTGAGGTACAACCCTGCTAGCTGCCGGCTGGGGAGCCGGGGCCACGTTCGCGGGGATGCTGTTCTTTTGTGGGTTGCTGTATTGCGTGTGAAAATGATATATGCTTGTCGTCGTAGTCAGAGTATCGGCGGGCGCTTTTACCCATATCCTTCCTAGCATCGTAAAGAGACACGGTCAACAACAACCACTTTGTGACTCTCGCCCATGTGCTTCCAGAGGTAGTCAATATGTGCACATTATGCCCTAAAACCAGAAGGAATTACGGTCCTACGGTATTGTTACGCAGGCCCTACATGCTGCTGTTGGGCATTGTGCGTGACGCGGGCTGAGGGTGCAAGTGCGCCACACATGGAGCAAGAGGAGGAAGGAGGAGGGGGGGGAGGGGGTAGTAACATGTACCGGCTGACGCAGCCGCCATATCCGATGTCTTTACAGGAGCTCAGTGCGGGGCTGGGCAACCTGGGCGCAATGAAGGCTGACGTCGAGGCGCTTAAGGAGGTGTACGCCTGCCCTCTCTGCCGGCTGCTCAAGAGAAGGGCGGCGAGGGGAAAAAAGCGCCCGGGAAGGGGGGGGGGTTGGTCCCAGGTCTCACACTCTCTGCCGCCCCAGTCCAGGTGGTACCCCCGGCGGACTTCGTGTCCTTCATCCTGGACACTGTACTGGTGAGTGGGGCGTCACCCCAGGGAGGGGGGGGGGGGGACTGAGGGAATGATGGCTGGGAGCCGGATAACACGCCGACTGAGTGCACCGCCTGCCTGGCCGCCCAGATCAGAATGACCTCGGAGAACCCAGTGAAGGAGCTAAAGATTAAGTTCCAGTACGCGGAGGGCTTCCCCACGGTGAGCCCGCCCCCATCCTTCTCCCCCCTAGCCCCCCTCCCCTCTCCCTCCGCAATGCGACCAGCAGCAGCTGCAGATGTGGCCGCGCTGCGCTGGACCCAGAATCACGCTGTGGGGCCGCTGCACCCAGGCGCCCGTCATCATCGACCTGGAGGCGCCCAACCTGCACCCGGAGCTGGCGCACAAGCTGCAGGTGGGGCTGTGGGTCCCCTGGAACCCGTCACCAACATGAAAACGCACATCCACGCATGGCAGCAGTGACGGGTGATCGTGATCGCTCACCTGTTGGCGTCCCTCAGCTCCCAAAGCCCCCCCCCCCCCCCCCCCCGGTGCGGCATCTGCACAGGCGGCGGCCGACAGCAAGGTGGCAGCGCTTGCCCAGCAAGGCCCGGGGAGCAAGCAGGTGAGCAGCCCGCCCGGCCCGCACCCGGACGCGTTGCCCCCGCGGCGGGAGGAAGCCGAAGGTTCCCCCCGGGTGGCCGCATGACGATGGCCGCTGCGGCGCTGCTCCTGCCGGCAGGCGCGGCAGGCGTACCTTCTCATCTCGCACTTCCTGTCGGCCAATAAGCTCGCGGCGGCCTTCGGGGACATCCAGCAGGTGAGGTCGGGCGCCGGGACCGAGGCGCCTGCCGCTGCCCGGGCCCAGCTGGGTGCGCCCCGGCAGGGACAAAGCGAAATTATCATGTTGACATGTTGACTTTTGACATTGCAAATGGCGCGCTTCTCAAGTCACCCGGCACAGGGTGATGGTGCTCGTTCCCCCGCCCTGAGAGATTTCCTCGTCTATAGCTATGGACCCATTACAGCTATTTGTACCTGGGTTCAGTGCGGATTTGCATTCTCTCTCCCTCTCGCTCTCCCTCTTGCCCGCTCGCTCCCTGCCTAAGATGGCCCCGCCGCCTGCACGCACGCGCAGATAAAGCAGCTGTGCAGCACCACAGACTGCGCGCTGACACACGTGAGGGACAGGAAGGGCGTCGTGGAGGTTGACGTTCGGGTACGGGGGCCATGGGGGACAGTGCGCCTGCCAGCGTAGGTGGTGGCTGAGCGCCAGGCTCACGAGTCGCCGCTGTGGACGCCACTGCCGGTGGCGATGCCGATGACAATAGCCAGGGCAATGGTGCTGCAGGAAGGGCAGTACCGGATGAGCGTGCGGCTGGCCATCGACGAGCAGTACCCGGCCAGCGCGCCCGCGCTGGAGGTGCTGCAGCACAACCTGCCGCCGGAGCTCGGCGCGCTGTACGCGGTGCAGGCCAAGGTGCCGCAGCATCCGCCCCTACCCGCCCTTGCCCTCCTGCCCCCCCCCCCCCAACCACCACCACCATCGGCCGCCTGCGAGTGGACTCAATCACTGCGGTTACCACAAGCATCGCGCCGCTTGTCCGCCCATGGCTGGTGGCTCAGTCCCGGCGGCGCAGCGCTGACGTCGCTGCCCGCGGGGGCACTGTCCTCTGCAGCAAAAGGCGGCCCACCTGGCGGAGCCGCCCAGGGCCATTGGCACAGGACTGGACGGCAGCATGGCAAGGGCGGGCGCGGGCTCTGGGCAGGGCTCCAAGGCACCCCCCCCCCCCCCCCCCCACCCCCCACCCCACCCCCGCTGGCCCACACCTATGCCAGCACAGAGTTGCGGCATCTGCCACTGCAGCGCAAAGACGTCGCCCTGCCAGCTGCGTCCCTCCCGTCACCAATGCTGAGCCTCATGGGCGCCGCGTGTGCGCAGAATGCACGGAAGGCCAATGCCAGGCAGACCGCCGGGAGCGCGAAAATCGCGAGTGCGCTGGTGACGCACTCTGAGGAGACGGCGCAGGTGTGCCGGCGGCAGTGCTCCCCCCCCCCCCCTCTCCCCCTACACACCTGAGGCGGGGCTCCCTCCTCCGCCCGCCCATTGCCTGGCTGACTGCGCGGAGGGGTGCGGAGGGAAGTGCTCCCAGCCGGTCTTCAAAACTGCGCTAATCTGTAGCATCCTGACGTTTCTTGTCAAAATGAGATGGCAAGGCAGGCAGGGGGGGGGGGGGGGGGGGAGGCATCCTCATCCGCCGCAGCTGCAGAACACGGTGTGGTCTTCACAAGCTGGAAACTGACCTGTTCCGCCCCCTTTTCTCTCCCACACGGGATTGCGTCCGGCCTAGTCCCAAAGTGTTCAAGAGCCAGTTGTTCAAAACGGTGAAAGGGGATGAAAGGCGCTGCTAAATGATCTTGTGGCAGTTGATATTTGAAAGGCGAATGCTCATTCCACGAAGTACGGGCTGATGTTTGACGTACACCTGGCATCAAAGACCAAGCAGGAACAAAGTTGTAAGCAATACACACACACACCTCTTGACGCGGTGTGTGTGTGTGTACTGGCGCGTCAGGAGGCGCAGCGCCGGCAGCAGCGGCTGCTGCGGAACTTCCACGCGGAGCCGAGCCTCTGGCCGGTGGTCGACTTCCTGCACAGCGAGTGCGTGCTCCCCCTGGCGCGCGACCGCTGCAGCGTCTGCGGCAAGCACGTGGTGCCGACCGACCCGGCCAAGATGCCACTGGTGCGGCGTTGCGGCACACACACACACACACACACACACACACACACACACACACACACACACACACACACACACACACACACGCACACGCACACACTACGAACATGATCTTGAGAGCGAGAGCTAGACTCACAGCAGCAGCAGCAGCGCGCTGCATCAACTCCCCATTGAGGCGGAGCAAAACCCCCCTCGAACCGCCGCGCCAGGTGAAGAAGTCCATGGCGCCGGACCGGCTCTACTGCGGGCACCTCTACCACTCGGGCTGTCTGGAGGAGTACATAAAGAGGCCGCCTTTCGACAAGGTGGGACCAAGCCTTTCGGGAGCTGGCAGCGGAGGGGCGGACGACAAAGAGGAAGGGGGAAGGGGGGGCTAAGGCGCGCTGTGTGCGCCTCAATCAGTCCATTCCATAGGCACGCTTTGGGTTCACGATGAATTGTCGTTTTTTGTCCCCCCCCCCCCCCCCCCTTCCTCACTCTCCCTCGCGAAGAGAGAAAACTATCTTTATCTTGAAATATATAAGAATATAATAGAATACCACACGGATATTCCATCTGTACTTCAGTCGACTCACTTATTTTTGCTTATTTCTGCACCCGCGAAGCCAAATATATATAACGGTGTGAGCGCCCCTGCTCCTGGCTGCTTCGACGTATCCAATCTGATGTGCCGACGTCATGTGTGTGCCGGGCATCCCGGGCGTGCGCAGGGCTGCCAGGTGTGCGGCAAGAGCCTGTCCCACCACAAGTACTGCACGGACCCCAAGATCCTGCAGGCGAGGCACGCGTTCCAGCGGGCGCACGAGCGCGAGATCGCGGACGTGGCGGAGTTCATCTCGTGAACGGCGCCTCAAACGCGCCCCTCGTGCTATATCGGCGACTGCATGCAATTGCATCCAAGACCCGGCCTTCAGATAAAAAAACAGGATAGAAAGGAAAGGAGCGGAGAAGAAGAGCAAAGAAAAAAGGAACAGCTAACGGCGCATCGAAAGCACAGCTTTCATGCTATTGGCAACGGCATGCTACGGGCGTAGCCGAACCTTCGCGGGTTCGTGTAGCCGGGCGGTAAGACAGCTGGCCTGGGTCGCCAGGGAACAAAGTTGTCGGGAACTTCAATTTTCAAGTTACAAATCCACGCGGGTCGCCTGCGGTGGGTTACACCTCGCGGACTTCAGCATCTCTGCAAAGACGGTGCACTGCCATGTGCGCCGCGAAATGTGCCTTTGAGCCAAAAAAGCTGCGCCTCCTGGAACGACATCGAGTGTGATAAGTTGCTTGACGACTCGGTCACAGTGTGGTCAACTCGCACACGCTGGTGCGGACATGTCCGACTTCTTACCTCACGTGAGATTCTTGCAGCAGCGGGGGGCTAATTTTGGCTTGATCGCCTGACGCACAGAGCGGGTGGTCCGTGTCTCGCAGGCTGTGTGTGATTTCATCCCAGTGTCTGGACACTCCGTTCCCTTGCGCAGGAGGAGGCTGGCAACTGACAGTGGATAGCTTTTTACATAAATAGGTGGTAGGGTTGTAACGGTCACGCGTGTGTCTCAAGAGACAGCAGGACGCTTCTCAGTGTATATCTAGGTGCTCACTACTATTATAAACAACATGCAACAGCGGCAGGGGTGATACACGTGACCGTCCTGTCATGGGATCGCGCGGGGGCGGTGTCCGGCGGCCCCTCGCAAGATCCGTCATGGCTTGCTTCTCGCTGCTCAAGACATCTCATAGAACACGGAGTCGGAATCGCCGGTGACAACAGCCATGTTGCCATTGGATGCAGGAACCAGGGTGCTGAGAGTGGCGAACGTCTGGTTGGTGAGCAGGGCCACGGTGTCCTCCACCGGGACAGCTTGGGCGTACAGGTGATCCGTGGGGTCGGACATGTTGGCCATCCACTCGGAGTTGTACTCGAGGGTGGCAACAAGCTGCGCGTTCCCGTCGGTGTACACACTCTGGTTCAGGGCGGTCACCATGCCGTCCACGTTGTAACGCACGTGCTCGGCCAGGTAGTTGCGCTCGTCGACGTTGATAATGGACGGCGCGTAGATGCCCTGGGCATACATCCCAGAGGTGGTGAGACCGACGATGACCAGAGTCATGACCCAGCCAATCACCACACGGCCAACCAGCTTCCAGTTGACGCCCTTCTTCACGCTCTCCAGCAGGCCCACGCCAATCGTGGCGCCAACCTGGCAGTGGGTCGTCGACAGAGGGATGCCAAGCTGGGACCCAATTACGATGACAATGGCGGCTCCGAGCTCAATGGCAAAGCCGCGAGACGGGGTGATGCGGCACATCTTGACGCCGATGGCGCACATGATCTTGTAGCCGTAGGTGGCCAAGCCGAGCACAATGCCAAAACCACCCAGGACTAGAATCCAGATGGGCACCTCGGATTTCTTGGCGAGCCCGGTGTTGGAGTAGATGGCCCAGATGGCGGCGAAGGGGCCGATGGAGTTGGCGACGTCGTTGGCACCGTGGGAGAAAGAGTCGCAGATGGCGGTGAAGACCTGCAGGTACTTGAAGGACTCCTCCGTCTTGGGGTCAAACTTCTCGGAGAACTCGTGGATCTCGTGCACATCCTTGTCATCATCAAGAGCGGTGTGGACGTCGTGGTTGGCGCCCTTTTTTATGGACATGCCGATCTGCTTCATGGACTCCCAGCCAGCGTGCAGGGGAGAGCGGTGGACATGGATTGCCTCGGCGACCACTTCCTCTGCAGGCGCAGCACTCTCGGCATCCCAGCCTGCCTTGGGTGAGGCAACTGCCGAGGCTGCCTCCTCCTCCTTGCGGTTGATCTTCTTGCGCAGCAAGGGTACCACGCCAACGCCGACAATGATGGCCGACACGCCAGCAATCAAGAAGGAAATCCAGATGGCGTCAACCAGCTCAATCTTGCCCTTGAGCTTGGACTTTGCACCCTTGAATATGATGAAGAATGCATTCACCAGAACTGTCAGGAAGACCAGGATGGGAAACACCCACCAGGAGCGGGAGTAGCTGTTCTGGCTGCGCAGCACGGTGGCACGGACAATGCCGAACAGGATGCAGGAGAAGACGCCGGACAGCACGGGGGAGAAGATCCAGGACAACACAATAGATGAAACGCCCTTCATGAAGGGGAAGGTGCTGGAAGGCGCATACCACACCACGGCGTCAAGACCCCGGGCCGTGACAGCCATGCCGATCACACCCCCCACGGTGGAGTGCGTCGTGGATACAGGCAGCTCCCAGTAGGAAGCGACCAGCAGCCAGACACCAGTGGCGACCAGCACGCTGAGCATGCCGTACATGTACAGCTCGGGGGCGTCGAGGAACTGCTCATAGTCTGCAATGCCCTTGCGCACAGTGTCGGTGACGTTGGCGCCAAGCAAGACAGCGCCTGCGAACTCGAAGATTGCGGCGATGAAGAGTGCCTGCTTGATGGTGATTGCCTTCGAGCCGACTGAGGAACCAAATGCGTTCGCCACGTCGTTGGCGCCTGCAGAGTTGAAGGGGGGGGGGGGGGGGGGGGGGGGTGTCAGGCGCGGGTGGCTTTAATGCTAATGTAGCGAGAGCCCTGATCGGGCGTAAGGCGAGATGGGGCTTGCGTTATGATACACGCCAGCATCTAGAGCCTCACCTCACTCGACTACAGTATGCGCTATTCCGTAAGTTGTTGATAGTGGCACTGCCGACAGAGCCGTTACCTCGCAGCGCTACAACGCTAGGTCGTATATATTGTCGTTCTCGTCTGCTCGCCAAGTTGATGAACTTGCCGGGTGTTTGACGGTCGACATGACATGTCGCGGGCTGAGAAGGCGGTACGCCACGAGAAGGGGTCCAACCCTAAATCTAGAAGGCGAGGCTGGAGCATGTAGCGACTTTGTCGTTGCTATATGCCTCGCGCTTTCGGCAACGGTGTTTGCGCGCCGTTGTTTCGGGCGGCGCTCGACTTATCGCTCAACCCTATCCAAATCCGTATCGAATCGAAGTGCTTGTGGCGAACGAAGGGGCGCGCCTTGGCGATGGGTGCATACCAATAGGGTGCATACGGCGACAAGTGCCACGCCCAGATATGTAATACGGCGGCGGCGGTTGGCGGCGCGGAAAGGTTGGTAACTACTCGCAACTCGACCAATATATATACTTCCTGCGGCGGGAGCATCTACTGCCGATGTTTAACCATCGCCGAGCAGCACTGCGGTACATTTGTCGACAAACAGACGTGATAATGTAACATGTGAGTAGCTAGGCATCGCACGAACGGTTTATGGGAGGAGGAGTTTCTGTGGAGATAGGCGAGGTGGCAGGTAGATGGTGCTAAGGGTGGGCGGGGGCGGCTTGATGGTCATCCACGACGGCGTGATGGTGTATCCACGGCGGCGTACCGATGCCGAACGCCACGAAGACGGCGAGCAGCGCCCCGCACACGACGATCCAGGTGTATTCTGCCCACATTGCGATGAGATGTTGATGATGCGGACTAAGGAGGGATGAACCTTTGTTCTGGCACGGGAAGCCCTGACAGGTCTAGGCAGGCAGCGGGGGCGATGATGAATGCGTGGTGCATGCTGCACGTTGCGCGGATCATGCGTACGCGCTTTCTGCGCTGCACGTGCCAACCCGCGAGCTTGCTGACACGGTCGTCGCACCACGTCCTCGTACCCGTATACATCTAGTTGCAAATTCTCGCGATTAGGAACGAGGGCGATGAACATGCGGTAAGGTTCCGGACACTCGCTACGAAACCGACGCAGTGCTGAATGTTCACATGAGTACTCGTACCGGTACGAAAGAGTCGCGGCGGCTATCGGGCGGCGCCGGGCGAGTACCAGTACCAATAGTAGAGAGCGACTGAATCCTATCTAGTATACCGCCTCTTCTTCGCCGTCGTTCGGCAGGATCTCAGATAAGCACGACGAGGATACACGTATAAAATATACAGCTACATTAGCTAGCTGCAAAAGGCGATCAGGAAACCACCCGAAAAGTCAATAGAAAACGTCCACTACAGCAATTGCGCGGTGGAAGCAGCACCAGAACAGGGTGCGGCATAAGCAGCCACGGGCAGACGCATCAAACTTCGCCGTGTGATGCGTCCACTCCGGCAGAGAGAATGCCGCCCAAGGTACCATGGACGCAAGCAGAGACTCGCTGCAACAACCCCCGCCGCGTGCGCGACAGGTGATGACGGAATTCAACCTGCGGGCTGGCTGGCAACAAAGTTCCGATTGAAGAGCCTGGACGGACTGACCACGCAGGAAGCATGAAAGTCGGGGTGGAAGGACCGCCAGGGAAGTTGCGCACGGCAGGTAACACAGCGCAGATGTAGACTACCGTTAAAGCGGATTTTCCGAGGCGGCCGCGGTGCTCAACCACAAAAGGGTAGTACCGGTGAACACCCTACACTTGAGCGAAAGACGCCCGGTCGTCCGCCGCCAACTTGTTGTGCTCCGCCTCGGTCGCCGCGATCCCAAGGGTGCACCAGCGGGGGGCGTTGCCCCAAGTGGGGGTCATGGAGGACACGCACGCAAAATCGGTCATGTAATCGCACCCCCCCCCCCACCCCGCCACCGTCAAATCTGACGGCCGCGAGCGGTCCGCTGGGCGCAGCCCACTTGTCTCAAGGGTCAAGTCGCCGACTCCCGAGTGGTCCCGGTCGAGCACCGCCCCAGCTTCAATTGCCACGGAAGCCCACCGATTTTTCAAAGCGGTATGCATGCGGTGCTTGTATAATAGTTCGCGACGGGGCAGATGGGCAGATGATCCTCGACGAAATCCGTAGTGGCGTTCCGGTTCGAGCCATCCGTGGAGCGAAGCCATATCGGGCCAATACCACACGTGGGGCCAAGGCATGTGACAAGCGCGGAACCCCCGCACGGGCGAAGGCCTAGCACCCGCGCAGAGGCGGCCGAGTAAGCAGCATGGGGAATCTTTCGGGCTGACTCATGATCCACTAGAAAAGCGATAGGGAGCCCAGCCCGCACGGGCTGTACAAAGCGCAGGGTATCAAGTCGCGAGGCCGCGGCACCCATACGCTGGAAGCCAAGAGCGAGGGCCACGAAGTCACGCAAGCGAATCCCATGGCTCAGGTCCGTGGCGTTGGACAGCCAGCATGGTTGTGGGTTGATCATCGGAGGCAGTACCCGTATCCGTACCCGAGGGCGGAGCGGTAGTACCGCTTGGCTGTTGTTGTGCTAGTATGGGAGGAGTTGACACTGACGGAGGGGTGCCACTAACTCGCGGGCTGACGGTATCTTGAGAGCTACAAAAGCGCATATGCATGTAGTAACGGTATTGACAGTACTCGTACCACCGATAGGAAGCGATTGCTGGGCAGCAGAGGCGGCCTCACCACTACCAACTCCATGGGGAGTGGCCGTAAAGGGAGATGTGGTGACGCGCGGTCCTCCGCTAGTGCTCGTACCCGTATGGTCCTTAGTACCAGCTGATGGATCCGGTGCAGCGGTGGTCGTAGCAATACCGACCGTAAGTAACTCGAAGATCTCGTGGGCGTGCCCGTACACGGCGCGTGCGCGCTGCACATCTGCTTGCGGTAACGTGGTGAGGGCCCGTACAGTCTCGTATACACGGCGCGTCTCGCGCGCCCATGGCAAAGCACTCGTAGCCACGGACGACACCTCGGCGCGAACCGCCTCGTACAAGGGGCCGAGGACGGGCCCGTACTCCCGTACCAGCTTTGGCAGGACAACCGATTGCGCGAAATAAAACGCCGCGGGGGGGGCTCAAACTGCAGCAATAAGGCCATATTTAAACCGCCAAAATCCGCGGGCATACTACCCGCGACGTCTACCGCATTATGCCCCGTACGCCGCTGCGAGGCACGGCTGTCAGCGTCTGTCCCGCGGCTCGGCTTGTCCTCTTTACCCTACTAGACCGTACGCTGGCTTATGTTGACCGCTTCCCTCCTACCGACGACCTGTCGTACGGGGCCGAAGGCGCTGTCTTCGTATTTGCGGGGCTGCTACTGCGATCCTACCCATCCAGCAGCTCCGCAGTTGTGCGGAAAATGGCGGAGCGGCGAGTGCGGCTGTGGGAAGCGGGGGATGTTGTGCGCGCCGGCTTCTCGGTCTGCGGGATGCAACAATTGTGGCGCGAGTCGCGGGATGGCAGCGAGCCGCACAATTACTTGATGGAGGCGGGGGAGCTGCCGGCGGGCACGTCTCGGAGTGCCCGCCGGCGGAGGCGCCGGCGGTCTGCGAGGGCTCGGGCGGCTTCCGCAAAAGCTGCGGAGGGGGGCATCGATGCTGCGGTGGATGGGGTGCCGCCGGCGGTGGTAGATGCTCATCGCCGGGCGGCAAAACTCACCGTTGTGCAGGAGCTTCGCCGCTCTCGCCACGCGCTGGATACCGCCGGCCTCGGTATGGTGTCCGACGCCGTTGTGGCGCTCCATGTCCTGGAAGGCCTCCATCGACCTCCTGCTCCCACCGACCCGGAGTAGTCCCCCCCCCCCCCCCCTCCTCGCCGAGGAACCGCCGGACCTGCGGCGGGCGCCGCCGTCGTGGGGTGGCAATGCAGATGAGGTTCGGCGGTGGGGGGAGGACCAAAGGCGGGTTCTGCGCCGTGCTCCCCGCCTTTCCGATGGGCATGCATGTGGACCGGTGGCGATGGGAGCACATCAGGGTTCTGGACGTACCTTCGTGGCACGTGTGGGTGAACCGCTGCCCGGCGGGGCGGTGCCACTCGCGCACTGCGGTTTTCTTGGCGAGTGGCACCGTCTTCGCGCTCCACAAGGCCGACCCCGACGCGCGCGAGGAGCGGGTGAAGACCGGCGAGCCGCTGCGAGTACGCCCGCTTGGCGTCGGCTCCGTGCTGGTGCGCCCGGCCTCCGCCCGCGCTCTCGTGCATGTGGGTGCGGATGCGCGGGAGGCCATGGGCCCGGTGCAGCTTTTCAGTCGGGAGCTGGCTGTGAGACGGCGTATATGAGGATGCGGGTGGCGCTGCAGCTTTTCGGCGTGCGTGGTTCAGGTGGGAAAGAACTACTACTCCTGGATATTCGGAATGCCTTCGATGAGGTATCCCGGGGTGCGATACTTTATGGCTTGCTTCAGCACCCGCGTCTACATGGCATGGATCCCTTTCTTCCGGATGTTGTACAATCGCCCTAGCGACATGTACTACTACGCGCCGGATGATCCCGGTACTTTGCGCGCCACCCTACATTCTCGTACGGGTGTGCGCCAGGGTGATGTATTGGCCCCGCTGTATTTCTGCCTCGCTATCGCTGGCCCGGTGCAAGCGGTTGTGGCTCATACCGCAGCCGATACTTTCTGCCAGAGTTTCGCGGATGAATGCGGCGCGGCTACTGCCGCGGCTCATGTTCCGCGTGTTTTTGACGAGTACGCCGATAGCCAGGCGGTACTACCGCTCCGCCCTCGGGTACGGATACGGGTACTGCCTCCGATGATCAACCCACAACCATGCTGGCTGTCCAGCGCCACCTGAGCCGTGCGATTCGCTTGCGTGACTTCGTGGCCCTCGCTCTTGGCTTCCAGCGTCTGGGGGATTTGATACCCAACGGTTGTACAGCCCGTGCGGGCCGGGCTCCCTATCGCTTTTTCCAGTGGATCGCGAGTTAGCCCGAAAGATTCCCCATGTTGCTTACTCTGCCGCCTCTGCGCGGGTGCTAGGCCTTCGCCCGCGCGGAGGTTCCGCGCTTGTCACATGCCTTGGCCCCACGTGTGGTATTGGCCCGTTATGGCTTCGCTCCACGGATGGCTCGAACCGGAACGCCACTACGGATTTCGTCGAGGATCATCTGCCCATCTGCCCCGTCGCGAACTATTATACAAGCACCGCATGCATACCGCTTTAAATTATCTGTGGGCGTCCCTGGCGATTGAAGCGGGGGCGGTGCTCGACCGGGACCGCTTGGGAGTCGGCGACTTGACCCTTGAGACCAGTGGGCTGCGCCCAGCGGACCGCTCGCGGCCGTCAGATTTGACGCTGGCGGGGGGGGGGGGGGGGGGGCGATTACATGACCGATTTCGCGTGCGTGTCCTCCACGACCCCCACTTGGGGCAACGACCCCCAGTGCACCAGCTAAGTGCACCCCGGGGATCGCGGCGACCGAGGCGGAGCACAACAAGCTGGCGGCGGATGACCGGGCGACTTCCGCTCCAGTATAGGGTGTTCACCGGTACTACCCTTTTGTGGTTGAGCACCGCGGCCGCCTCGGAAAATCCGCTTTAACGGTAGTCTACATCTGCGCGGTGTCACTTGATGTGCGCAACCTCCCTGGCGGTCCTTCCACCCCGTCTTCATGCTTCCTGCGTGGTCAGTCCGTCCAGGCTCTTCAATCGGAACTTTGTTGCCAGCCAGCCCGCAGGTTGAGTTCCGTCATCATCTGTCGCGCACGCGGCGGGGGTTGTTGCAGCGAGTCTCTGCTTGCGTCCATGGTACCTTGGGCGGCATTCTCTCTGCCGGAGTGCAAACGGCGAAGTTTGATGCGTCTGCCCGTGGCTGCTTATGCCGCACCCTCGTCTGGTGCTGCTTCCACCGCGCAATTGCTGTAGTGGACGTTTTCTATTGGCTTTTGGGGTGGTTTCCTAGTCGCATTTTGCAGCTAGCTCATGTAACTATTATAGCATACGAGTATACGACAGTAGGTAGGGACGGGATCGCGCAGGAGTACTACTCGTAACTCCGAGTATCGCGGGTATCGATTTTACAGCAGCCCACAAAAGTCTTTGCACACAGAAATCCGAGTGTTTCCTCGCCTTGGTGCCCAAGCCATGGGGCCGCGGGGCCATGGAGCCTTGTAATCCAGTGTATGCAAGCCTCCTATACGCCAAGAAAGCAGCCCTCCTCCCGGTTATCTCACTTTCAGAATTGTTCTTCGGCAATGGCATTGTTTGGCACATGGCTAAAACCACAGAAAAACTGGGGATGAAAAGGGGGGCAACTTGTTGCTTGGCGGCGTAATTACCATCCGTCGCATATGCCCGCGCACTGCCGGTGGTGGGTGGACGTGTGCATGCGCGGTAAGACGACCGAGGTTGAGCCCAATCCATGCACGCTGCCGATGCAATGCAAGGCATTTCCATGAGAGTGTGTCAGTAATGCCGCCGCCGTGATGGGGCCCATCATCCCACAGTTTTCCAAGCTGCAAGGTGTGCGCCGTTGGCCGCGCCTTGCTCGGAAAAAGTAGCACACATAAAGTGCCTTCGATTCCATAGGTGCATGCTTATACCGCCCGCACCGTAGGCTAAGTGCGGGCTGGCCCCTCGACAACCAAGTCGCCACTGCACAGCTCGACGCGCATGTTGTAACACATGTCACCCATCATCCAAGGGGAAAAGCCAAAATGGTGATATGGTCCGCGGCTCCGCGCGACGTGGAGATCTGTCCAAGGGCTCCTCGCGCCTGGAAGCTTGCGTGGAAGGGCACATTACATGCCCCCATCATGCGCCCCTGCCCATATTGATTGGCCTGGCTGGGATACGAGAACAAGGGGGTAACTTTGACAGACCATAACATTTCGACGTTTTATTAAATTGCTTGGGTTGTTGATTAGTGCGTTGGAAAGCGCAAGTCGCGGGGTTTCCATCGCACTAATTTACAGTCCAATCTGATACAATGTCAAAATTTAGGAATCAAAAAACGTGATTGCAATATTACTGTTTTTTGCAGAGCGGGCAGCCAGTTTGCGAACGCCACATGGAGCCCGCTAGCTGATCATAGACTCCAAACCATGCGCCGCGCGGCCTGGGGTGGGTGGCCAACACATGTATCTCGGCGACCATGGGAGAACAACACGGTTTTTAGTGTCCAAATGTCGGCGTGCCGTGCGCTCAAACCGTTCACAGCCCGGCCGTGCAGCACTTGTTACATTGGTAGTGCCGCATAACAGGCGCCGCGCGCGCGCGCCGTCGCATTGGCCCTAATACGCCAATGTGCACGCTCTTTCATGGTTATCCTCGCAATGGCTGCAACGGCGTAGACTATGCGTGGGTTTACCGACTAGAAGCGACCAAACCCAAATCACACCCATTAAAATGCAGAGACTTTTGTGGGCTGCTGTATTATTAAAAAAATGACCGTCCTGGGTTGCTTGGACAGCGCACCCTGGGTGGCGAGGTGGCACCCAGGGCAGGGTCGTTATCGCTGCTGCTGTTAGCATTGATGTTTACTACATATTACATATATCTGTATGTAGCGTTTTATTCTGCCGGTATAATTGTATATATGTCAAGATCCATGTGGACATGCGGGCCATGTGTACATGGAGCGGTCCATGTGAACATGGAGCCTCCATTGACCCATGTCCACATGGCCCGTACCATGTACACATGGAGTTATAACCGAAAACGGTCCATGTGAACACGGGTCGTTGGCTGACCCATGTACACATGGACTGCCCTCGACAAACGACCATGTACACACGGACCGGCCCATGTACGCATGGAGCGCGGTACTTGGACCATTTACACATAGATCCACGCTATCCAGCCCATGTGTGATATGGTAAGTTTTCTTACGCATTTTAAGGCAAGATTAATTCGATTTCTAATAAGTTCAAATTAAGTAGCAGATGCAATTAACTTTGAATTGGAGTGAAATTAATGGGAGACTTCGATTAAATTTATCTTATTATAGAATTTAGTTCAATACACGGACTGGGGTGCAGCGCCTTGAGCGCTAGTGCCAGCACCATGGTCCTCAATGTTCCGACAGCAGTTGTTATCATGGTGACACCTAGAGTTGCATTTCCTACCAGCTGTGCGGCAACTGCACACACTGGTGGCACACGGCCCTTTACATGTGCATTTGATCATTTCTTGGCCCCCAAATAGTAACATAGATCTTACACCTTCTCTGAGAAAGATCTTCTTTCATGATGCTTGGTCGCTCCACTTCTCTACCACACCCGCCAAGCCCACACGCGAGGGTTCAATGTTGCGCAACGGATCCACATCTTGCTGCCCATGTGGTCTTGAAAACACCCGCGTCCACAGCCACTCTGTAATAATTGCATTCTGTGACCTGCAAAACAGGGGGTTGGGGAGGGCATTTGAGAAAGGAAATGTGCGCGTCATCACTAGGACACATCAAGCATTGCGTGAAACTAGCAACAAGGGGAGCATAACATATCTCACCTCAGTCACCACGCATGTCAAGAATCTAGGGTCCACCTTGCCACGGTCCTCCTTTGCCAACGGCACTCAGACCACATCACCCACCATGATGCTGGGCTGGCCTTGACAGCGACCTGGGCACGCATCACCCTAGCCTGCTTGGCCGGTGCAGCACCGCACTGGGCCCTGATTGCGCGCCGCCCGGGACTGTTGGCCAGTTGGGAGGGAGATACTGGACTATAATCGCCAACGGCCGCGCGTGCTTGCAAAAGGACTTGTGGAGTAGCCTCCGCCGCTGCAGCCGGAAGCACTGGTGGCTCCTCGGGCGACCTTTGCCTCTTACGCCCCACTGACTCACGGGACGAGGCAGCTGCATCGGTGGCTGCACTCGTCGATTCAACAGAGCGACGCACTACATACACTGTCCCAGCAGCGATGCCATCGTTGCTGCAGTGGGCGGCCATCATCCGTTCCACCTGCGTGAAAGACACATGAGTGACACAGTCACACCCATGCCATAAACAACGGGCATGCTGACAAGATTAGCAGCAACAACATGTTACAAGTGCATATGACATGGTAGAACGCCTTGCCGCGCGCACACTGATGACCCTTGACAAGGCCGGCTGTGGGGATAAGCATCCCAATCTTGCAATTCCCACCATTGCACCAAGCCTTGTATGGGGCGCGATGTGTATCCGGGTCCCATGGCAAGTTTTGGTCTAGGACGTAGGCGCGTAGTGTCTGCTGGTCCTCGTTGCGAGTGAGCAGCTGCTCATCGTGCTGCGCGTTCACGCTAATCCTGGACGTGATGGGCAGATCTTTCTCGTGTACACGGAGGAGCGGGGAGCAGGGAAATATGAGTTAGCACTTGTGTGTTTAGGATATATATGCTGTAGAATACGAGCTAGCACTGCTGCATAACTATAGTATTCAAAATAATAGATAATGCAGCAAACACACATAATAACATAATTAGTATTATTAATTATTTAGAGAGAGAGAGAGAGAGAGAGAGAGAGAGAGAGAAATACGTTACAATCAAAGATATGGCCGTGGCTAGAGAACATTATCATATAACAATATGTACAACATCATAACCTAATATATGTAACCCAATAGCAGCAGTGTTTCAGTAATCATATATAAAACCGAGCATGTACAATATTAAAATACGTTAATAAGAGTAGTGATAATTACAGTTGAATCTTTCAATGCCGCCGTTGCTGGGGCTATGCCTAACTCTCCCTGTTATTATTTGGCAGCCAGGCCAGAGCTTCTTTGTGCTTTTAATTACCTGCAATCACAACACGCAGACATATTGCAGACTTGCACTTGTACGCAAGATGAGCAGCATGCCATTTAATTCTCAACAGCCCACACACTACCTCCTTCACCTCCTCCTCCGAGAGACCGATTCTCCTGCTCGGTTGCTTGTCGGCAACACCAAAGAACTCTCTACGATTGTCAGCTTGAAGGATGGCAGGCGGCCCAAGGAGGGAGAAGAGTAAAAACAGTTTCCCTGCTGTGGTATCCTTCTGCAGGGATGGGGTGGGGTGATAAGATACTTAGCTTAATTAAGAAAAGGGAAGGCGGCAGCAAGGGGTTGGATAGGCGCGCAACTGTCAGACTAGCCCGCTACTGTGGCATACAAACCTCCTTGTTGGGGATCAGAGTGCAGAAGCAAAACTTGATGCCGTGATCGATGTAGGTGAGCAGGAAGCAGTAGGCCTTTTATTCTGGTGACTGGTAGTCGATGAGGTCGATCTGGCCACGGGCCCCGAACATGCCCGTGGACAATATCGGCCGGTGACCGGCTGTAGCCTTGGCCTATTGGTAGTTATGTGTTTGGCGCAGGTGGCGCATATTTCGCAGAAGCGGTTTCACGACACGCCTGGGGATGTTGCAGTACCTTCCCAGAATCATTTTGTGAAGCTTCTTGAGCTGCACAGTGTGATGGGGGGAGGGTACACTTAGTGGTGTGTACGTAGCCAAAATGCAGTGGAAGTAAGCAGAGCGGGACAGTGGACGGGGTCAGGGAGGTACACCTCGGCGTACAACCCTTTGAGGTGCAAATCCCGGATGTGTTCGAAGACCATCCCGGCGTGACTGACGAGCTTAACCTGCTCCAGAGAGACATTTTAAATAATGTCCCCCTTCTGGATGATCATATCGGAGTCTCCACAGGTCAGGATATCGAAGCGGCGCTTTGTAGCCCAGGCCCGCGATCTTTCCTGCTCGACAATCCAACAAGGGGAGCACTTTGTATTTCAGTACATGGCTGTTAATGTTGACACAAGGCGGCTGCAGCTGACAGACAAGCAGCAGCAGGTGAGTGTGAGTGCACAGGACGGCAACACGACCTTGCAGGTCGAGGGAGGAGCTGGTGGGAAGAACGAAGTGATTTACAAAGGCTAGGTTTCTCCAACTTGGCTGGTGGGCATGTTTGCAACATGCCTAGCCGGTCTGTGGCATCCTGGCCACTGAGATGGCCTCTAGTAGTTACCGTTGTACCTTGGTTCTGGTACGTTTGATGTAACTTTTCTAGTACTTTATGCTTTGTTGGTGTGGACATGAATGGTCAACAGTCACTTGAGCCTGTTGCCCATCTGAGCGCAATCCTAAATGTACCCAGGTGCAGTACCACTGTGGCAGCCTGTTAGAGCAGCAAGAGCAGCTACAAGTCACAGCAGTTCAGCGCTCTCATCAGCATATTAGTATTAACACCCCTCCTCGATGAACTGCATGACCTTTGCAGCAAACTTGGCGAAGAGAGGGTTGCGTAGAGGCTTGGTGAACATGTCGGCGGCCATCTCCCTGGTTTCCACGTAGTAGATACTGATGTCGCCATTCTTGCATGCCTCGCGCACGAAGTGGTAGCGGATGTCCATGTGCTTGGTACGACTGGATGTCACGTCATTGGTGGCGATAGCGATGCATGCTTGATTGTCCTCTCCGATAGGGGTAGGGCCGTCAAGTGCGAGTCCCAGCTCCTGCAACATCTGCCTGATGAACATCACCTCCTGAGTGGCGATTGCCATGGCGACGTATTCCGCCTCCGCAGTGGATAGGGTGACGATAGGCTGCAACAGCGACTTGTAGCTCACTGCTCCTCCGCAGATGGTGAAGTAGAATCCGCAGGTGGCCTTGCCTTGGCTGGTCATCGTGGCGTGGTTTGAGTCAGACCATCCAGCTAGCTGCAGCACGTCGCTCCCGCCGAAGGTGATGCCTCGATCAGGGTACTTCTTGAGGTAGCGCAAAACATGTTTTGCATCTTCCATGTGTGCGCGAGTTGGGGCTGACATAGCTCTGCACAGGCGGTTGACGGCCTCAGTGATGTCAGGCCTGGTGGCAGTGGAGGCGTACAGCAGTCCGCCGATAGGGCTCCTGAAAATGCTTGGATCGTCTAGCGCAGGTGAGTCGCGAGCATCGTTGCCGACGCTGGGAATATCAGCAGGGTTGCAGTCTGTCATGTTGAAACGCTCCAGCAGGTCGGTCACGTACTTCCCTTGATGTATCTTGATGGTGCCCGCGTCTCGGTCGCGCTCCACCTTCATGCCTAGAATCCAGGTGCAGGCTCCCAGGTCCTTGATGTCGAACTCGTCAGCGAGGTTGCGCTTGAACTGAACCACCCAAGTGGTGCAGTTGCTGCAGATCAGGATGTCGTCCACGTAGATCGCCACAATGCTGAAGGTGTTGCCGGATCGGTAGATGTAGGCGCCGGGGTCGGTCTTGAGCTGAGCAAATCCCTGCCCCAGCATGTGCTCGCGCAGCTTGAGGTACCAATCGTGCGGCGCCTGCTTGAGGCCATAGACGCTCTTCTTCAGGTGGTAGACCAGCTCCTCTCCGTTGGGGCCTTGCTGTTCAAACTCAGGGGCTTGTGTCATGTAGATATCCTCCTCCAGGTCTGCGTAGAGGAACGCACAGTCGATGTCGGTCTGCTCGAGCTCCATGCCGTAATGGGCTGCCAGGGAAAATATGATGCGTAGCGTGGTGAACTTCACGGTAGGTGCGAAGGTGTCGTTGTAGTCGATGCCATGCACTTGGCTAAAGCCCTTGGCCACCAGTCGCGCCTTGTAGCGTGCCAGGCTGCCGTCGGCGTTGCGCTTGGTCTTGAATACCCACTTGCACCTGACTGCCTTCCTGCCGGATGGTAGGGTCACCAGTACCCACGTCTTCCTGGCTATGAGGGATCGGTATTCTACCCACATCGCCTCCAGCCAGTGTGGTGCATCTGGACCGGTCAGAGCTTCCGTGTGCGTCTGCGGATCGCCGGGTGCCTCGCCTGCCAGATGGGCATGATCTCGATTGCTCCATGCCTGGTGGCGGGCGCTGACGGGGTTGCGGTAGTCGATGCGCGGGCGGCTTGATCGGGACAAGCCGGCAGGCTGTGGCGGTCCGCTGGACGTCGGGGCGGTTGGCACTGTAGGGCGTGCTGGACCAGGGACGGCAGGAGTAGGAGGCTGGGGAGTCACTGCTGGTGGCTGCGGGGCACCGGCTCCGGCTGGTTCGGGCGTCTCATCTCGCTCAGGCTGGGCGTTTGGGAAGAAATCTTCGTCGCTGTCGCTGGCATCACTGTCACTGTCGGGACGGTGCAGTGGGCGGGATGCCCCTCCTGAGGTCGATGCCCCTCCGGAGGTAGATGCCCCTCCTGAAGTTGATGCATGCCCTTCCTGCCACATCATCCCCTCCTGTGTGGCATGCCGCCACACATCAGTGGCAGGTGAAGGGGTAGCCGGCAGGACCCAATGCTCGTTGAACGTGACGTTGCGCGTTGCCACGGTGGTGTTGGTATCAGGAAAATAGACGAGGTAGCAGTCGTCCGCATGCAAAGCGTCGTAGCCCACGAAGATGCCGAGTCGAGCAGAGGGGTCCGACTTGATGCGTTGAGCGCGCTGTTGATGAACGTACGCTGGACAGCCGAAGACGCGCAAATGGGAGAGATCAGGGGCGGCTGCGGCGACGATGGACATGGGTGCAGCGCCGGTGCTCCTGGGGGTGCGGTTGTGCAGGTAGGCAGCGGTAGCCATGGCAAACTGCCAGTACGGGGTAGGAAGGCCAGCATAGGCCAGCATGCAGCGGCCCCAGGTCCACAAGGTGCGCCAGGTACGCTCCACCAGCCCATTCTGAAACTGGCTGTAGGGAGCAGAATACTCACGTCGCAGTGCATGAGCGTCACACTCAGCGATGAAGGCGCGACTGTGGAACACGCTGTCGTTGTCGAGACGTAGGGCACGGACGGTGTGCCCCATGCTGCGGGCGATCGCCAGGACGCGGCGCAGGCAGTCGACAGCGGCGGCGCGGGAGCGGACAAATAGAATGCAGCACCAGCTGCTGGCGTAATCAACAGCTCCAAACACGTAGGAGTTGCCTTGCAGCGATCTGGTGGGGTTCTCCCAGAAGTCGCAGCCCAGCATGTGACATGGTGCATCTGGTCGAGGATGACAGGTGCGCGGTCGCGGGGCTGCAGTAGCCTTGATCATGGCGCAGGCGTGGCAGAACGGTAGACGCGTCTGCGTGGAGTAGTCAACCTGCGTGCCTGCGGTGCCGCGCAGAGCGTCCATGGCGCGCTCATGGATGTGACCGAGCCTGGCATGCCACAGATACTTGGAGTCTTGCTTCACTGCAGAGACGAGGGAGATGCCCGCTGGGGGTCCAGACCGCTCAATGCGGCTGTGCAGTACGTACAGGCGGTCGACGCTCTCCACCGGGAAGACGGTATCGCCCACTTCGAGGCGGCTGCCGCGGGAGTTGATGATGATCTGGAGATGGGCATTCTGCTCCTCAGCTTGCCGGCTACTGAAGAGACGATAGATCTGGTTGTCAGAGCGGAACGCGAGATCTGGCACGTGTAACACATTGCGAAGAACGACTGTCTGAGCAGTGCCGTTGTCGTCGGGAATGGTGGTTCGCACAGTGCCGATGCCGACGGCTCGTGCACACAGTCCGTGAATCCAGCGCGGGGAAATGGGCTTGTAATCCGCGAAGTCAGAGATGTTGGCCACCATGTGAGAGGTGGCGCCGGTGTCAAGCACCCACGACTGCGGGAACGACTTGATGCCGGGTAGCGCAACCTCTGACGCACTGGCCTTAACGATGGCAAGTGCCAGCCACCTGCCGATGTTGGCATCGATGCAGGCGCCCAGCATCATGCGGCGCTGATCAAGCGAGAGACCAGGGATGTCCAATGTGTCAGCCGGGAAGCCCATGCTCACAGCCACGATGTCCAAACAGGGGGTTTCAGGCTCGCCGTCGAGTAGAAGCATGCTTTTGCCGGGCACTGCAGGTGCGTCTGTCGTGGCGGTGGTCATGCGGTAGGCGTAACTGCCCCGGCGGGAGACGAACTTCGAGAAGAGGCCATGCTGCAGATGAGAAGGAGCGGTCCACCGTGGAGAGAAGCCATGTGTGGTAAGGAGTTCCCCAACAGACAGCGGTGCCCGCTGGGCCTGCTGATAGTGAGCGCGAAAGAAATCGATGTCACGGATGTTGCTCCATACCACTGTATCGCGTCTGGCTGTTGACCCAAGCTCGTGCGCTCGGACCAGAATTGGCGTGCCCATAGCCTCAACGATCTCATGGCAGCGCGCAGCACCGGGGACGTTCTCGAGAATGAAGTTGACGCCACCAGACTGCATCGACGCCAGACGCTTGACGACATCAATAGAACCGTACAGCCCACCAGCACGCGGGTCGGCGAGCATGAGGCGATGAGGGTTGGCGGCTGAGAACGGGGCGCAGGGCGGTGAGGCAATCACTAGGTCGACATGCCCAAGGGACGCCAGTTCGTCGTCAGTGTTGATGCAAGACATCAGGGTTGATGCGGCCGTAGGAGTCGTGGATGGCGCTGGCAGGGATCTGATGAGGATGGCGGGCTTGCATGCGCTCCTGCTCCACCCGGCCGGCCTTGCGCACGTGCTTGTTGGTCTCGCAGCAGATCATGTCGCCAATGGTGACACCAGCTTCGGCCAGGCCCTCCGCGATGGAGTGAAGGGCGCCAGCACACAGTGACAAAATCCGAATCGGCTTGCCCTTGGTAAAAGCAGCAGGGTCGGCCTTGACATCAGTAACAGACGGAAGAGGCTGGAACGGCGTCGGCGAGCGGGCAAGGGCGGCGTGAGGCAATGGCGGTGTGGAGGCGATGTCCGGCAGCGTCTGGGCGGCAAACGCAGCAGTATATCCACGTGGATGGAAGAAGGGAACGGTCTTGGTAGGAGTGAGGTAGGCCGGGTAGCACACACCCGGGCGATGAGACGCAGTGTGGCGCCAGTGGAACGCGCGCTCCAGAGCGTCATGCTCGCACTCGCTGTCACTGTCGCCATTGCCGTCATCACCATGGACATCCACATCGCTGGCGGTATCGCAGAGGTTGTCGACAGCAGTCATCATGATCAGTTGATCAATGGCATCCGGTGTAGACGGAGGGACGGCGTCCGGGTAGTCAGCGGCATCATGTGTGGGAGGTCGCTCCTGTGGCGGGCTCCAGTCACACGGTGTGCAGCTGCCGCCAGACGAGCTGTCAGTCACCGCGCCCGGCATGTTGTTGTCGCTCGAGGCATCGTAATCCCCTTCGCTGATGCGTAGGAAGGCGCATGCAGCCTGGCGCGCCGCATGGTTGCGGCGGCGCACAGCATGGTTGCGGCGGCGGCGCAGATGGCGGTTGCGGCGATGAGGTGACTTGGGCTCGGTGTCAGGATCCTCAGCGGACGCCTCCAGCGCGTCAGGCTCCGCGGCAGGCTCGCCTGACTCCTCGGGCTCCTTAGACTCATGACACGCCGCAGCAGACTCCACTGGCTCCGCGGGCGCCTTAGACTCATCAGTCTCCTGCTCAGCACCCATGGCAGGCTCCGCAAGTGGCATGATGGATGTAACCACCACATCAGCCTCGGGGAGCATGGGACGCTTGCCATCCGCAATATCCGCCCGGAGCTTGTAGCACTCCTCGCGCAGGTGAGAGCGGCTCCAACAGAAGGTGCAATGGGTGATCACGTTGAAGTCGGTGGTGACGGGCGCCAGACGTTCTGCTGATGTGGGGCAGCTGGGCAGGTTGAGGTGAGAGGTCGCCACAAAAGCAAATTCCTTGGCCACGTGGGCATGCTCCTTGTCGCCAGCGGCGTCAGGGCGGCCGCGGCCGTCTCCTGCAGGTGGGTTGCGATCAGGGTGAACACGGCCCGCGGCCTTGTCCCGGGCGTAGCTTCGGCAGTCACGCTTCGGGTGGCCAGGGATGCCACAGTAATAGCAGCGGCGCTTGTTGACGCCGGGGCGGTCTGACGGCTGCGTAGACGAGTGGCCAGTGCCGCCGGACGCCAAGGAAGACAGCATGGCGGCGAGCTTGGACATGGTTGCATCTTCAGCGCCGGGCTGAGGAGGAGAGAGCTCCTCTTTGAGTCTTGCGACCAGGGCAGTGAGATCAGCCTCACTCAATTTGCCATCCTTCACGGCGCTCGGCTGCGACGGGGGCGGCGCGGCCAGGAATGCTGCAGCAGTTGACTCGGCGGCAGGCGCACGGGAGGTGAGACGGACAGCCTTCGTTGCCTCAAGGAAGGTGTCAGGCCTGCTGCGAAGAAGGTGGTCGTACTCAGACTTGAAGTCAGGTTGACGCAGACCATCACGGAAGTGGTTGATCAGCTTGGCGTCAGGGACAATCGTGCCGGCTCTGTCAAGCATCAGGCGGGCAAGCATCAGGCGGGCGATGAACGATTCGAGGTCCTCGTGAGGAGATTGCTTGGTAGACAGGGAGCCCTCAAGGGTGGAGATGTAGGTCTCAGGTGGCGGAGCAAAAGCGGCCTTGAGGGCTTGCAGGGCGTGGTAGCCCTTACGGGTGTTGTAACGGTAGCTGACGTCCAGGAGGTGAGTCGCCGCGGTCCTGCCAGGAAGCAGGTTGAGCAGCAGGCGGAAGACTTGGGCGTGGCAGTCCTCAGAGGTTGTGGTGTCATCAGCGACAAAGATATTAGAATACCCCTCCTCGCTGGTGAGACGACTCTCAAGCTGAAACTGCCACAGCAGCCATGAGGCAGCATCAAAATCACCAGGACGAGCAAAGGACTCATAGTCCTTGGTCTTCAAGCGCGCATGGGACATGGTAGCAAGGATTCCCACGAGGGGTGACGGAGGACGCCAGAGGACGACGAGGATGAGACGAGCGGAGAAACCCAGAGGTTGAGAAACCTAGGTGGAAGCGAAGACGAAAACAACGATGAGTGGCGCAGGGACATGCGCGATCAGGCCTATAACCTGTTAATGTTGACACAAGGCGGCTGCAGCTGACAGACAAGCAGCAGCAGGTGAGTGTGAGTGCACAGGACGGCAACACGACCTTGCAGGTCGAGTGAGGAGCTGGTGGGAAGAACGAAGTGATCTACAAAGGCTAGGTTTCTCCAACTTGGCTGGTGGGCATGTTTGCAACATGCCTAGCCGGTCTGTGGCATCCTGGCCACTGAGATGGCCTCTAGTAGTTACCGTTGTACCTTGGTTCTGGTACGTTTGATGTAACTTTTCTAGTACTTTATGCTTTGTTGGTGTGGACATGAATGGTCAACAGTCACTTGAGCCTGTTGCCCATCTGAGCGCAATCCTAAATGTACCCAGGTGCAGTACCACTGTGGCAGCCTGTTAGAGCAGCAAGAGCAGCTACAAGTCACAGCAGTTCAGCGCTCTCATCAGCATATTAGTATTAACAATGGCAGAGGCACGGCGCCAGTTTTTTCGGCTCGGCGCGGCAGTACAGGCGGCGGCAGCAGGTGCCCCATTTGCATGCCGTACCGTAGAATCGGCGCCGGCACCGTAGCTATACAGGCACAAACAACGAGGCAAAAGAGTCGACTCTCGGAAACTGTGCTATGCAGAGGATGAGCGGGCTGGTGCGCGATCGGGTCGGCCAAACGTCAGACTATACAGTGTAAACGCGCGAAGCCTAGCTATCCGCGAGGCCTGTGTCTCATATCGGGGGGGGGGGGGGGGGGGGGGGGGGGGGGGGGGGCTACCTGCGAACAAGGCTTGCCGGCGGGCCCCACCTCTCTCTCGTTTGGTCGAAGGTACGGAGCGTTTGCATGGCTTCATTGTATTTTGCCTCTGTCAGCAACGTCTGGTGGTCTCGACGTTGCGCCATATACTCACGTAGTCTCTTGTTGAAGACGTCGCGATTGTGCCACGGATGGTGCCTCAACCCCCGGTCGATCTTCGGCCGGCCCATCCTCCGGCGCGGCAGCGCCTGCGGTAGCATCAGTATTGCCTAAGGCCATAGTACCGACCAGAGCCTGCCAGAGCCGGCCAGAGGCGATCCCGGAAAGGGGAATATCGCAGCTGCGATGGAGTGCGGTACTGTGGGGACGAGTGAGCACAGCCTTTCCGCAGGGGACTTTATTAGCGACTGTACCTGGCGCCCGATCGCACCTCCCGCGCCGGCACGGCACTCATTCGCAGAATGGCGGGCGCCGCAGCCAACCAGCAGCACCTGCCCGTAAAAATAAGGCCGGGTCGTAACCGCGATCCGGTGCCTGCCCGAAAAGCGCCTTACCCGCCACCGTGCGTCGTGGCCATGTGCAGATGCGCTTGCCCAGCGCGGCCCTTTTGAACATGCCAGGGGACGCGACACACGTTCCATGCTGACATGGGTCGACCATGTTTAATTTATTACATAAGGGCTTTCACAAAAGCGCACAACAAACAGAACTAACAACAACTATGAAAGGTTGCCAGCAAAAGAGACATAAGCCTGAAACCAAGGTCGAGCAGGAGGACAGGGAGCCAAGAACCAAGAAGGAGCCAAGGGAACCACGAAGTCACTTAGCTGCCAGGAACCAAAGGGGCCCCCGCCCCGGGGTAGGCTATCAGCCGCGGCGAGGACGCTTGCTGCCAATGACCCGGGTCATAGCAACACATGCCGACGAGCGACGCGACGCAGGCGCAAGAGCACCATCACGTGCCGCACGCGCGGCCGCGACCCCGCCAAGAACGTTGTCTGCATGTGCCATGTTGATGAGCAAGGAGAAACGGCGGCGCCACGCAGACAAGAGCTGGCCAGTGTGTGTGTGGCTAGCTTTCGCGAGCTCCACCAAGAAAGCCTCGGCGTGCGGGGCCAGCGAGCCAAACTCGGAAACGGCGAAAGGAAACGGCGAAAGGAAACGGCGAAACGAAACGAAACGAAACGAAACGAAACGAAACGAAACGAAACGAAACGAAACGAAACGAAACGAAACGAAACGAAACGAAACGAAACGAAACGAAACGAAACGAAACACGCGAAACGGCGTGCGGACATGGGTCGACCATGTCCACACGGATATGACCCGGAATGCTCCGTGTGTACATAGTACGGGGCCATGTGGACATGGGTCAATGGAGGCTCCATGTACACATGGACCGCATGTCCACATGGATCTTGTAAAACATAGCGACTATGTAGCGCTACATCCACGAACTCGTCGCGGACTCGCGGCCGCTTTCGGCTTGCTACCTGTATCTGTATTTGCCTTCTTCAGGGGTTACCCCTGCTTCTGTACCTGTATGTAGCGCGATATCGCGTATTGGAAAGACGAGCGCTGCCCCCCCCTCCCTGCCCTCCCGCGTTGCAACTGTCCACTCTCCCGACACACTCACTCGCGGGCTGACGACCGGGGCGGCGGCGGGCAGCGGGCGTGATGCCCTTCTGGATTTATGGCTTCGGCAGCCTGATGTTCCGACCAGGCGCGCCCTGACCCTCCCCGCCGCCGCTGCCCTTCGCCCAGCCTCCCAGATGCGGCCTCTACACCGCTCCCAAACCACTTGCCACCTAGTCTCGCTGCGCGTGCACGTGCCGAAGCTAGTCTCCCCCTGAATTTTCCACCAGCAGGGTTTGAATACGCGGACAAGGTGGTGGGCTACGTAAATGACTACCGCCGCTGCTTCTACCAGGGCTCCACTGGTTCGACCTCCCGCGCCTCCTTGCCCGTAGCTGGACCGCCCCCCCCCCCCCCCCCCCCACACACACACTTTGCCCGCCACCACCGCCACACAAAGACTACCCTGACATTGGCGCCTGGATGTTTGGGCGCATCAGACCACCGCGGGACCCCCGGGGCGCCAGGGCGGACGGTCACGATCGAGCCGGCGCCAGGGAGCAAGTGCTGGGGCGCTGCTTTCCTGTGCCGGGGATCCGATGAGTACGAGGCGCACGTCATGAAGGTGGACGCTGCGCAAAACTATCGCCCCCGTGTATCGCCCTTCCCAACGGCATAGCCCTGTTTAGACTGCGCTGAGGCACGGTGGCCTCCTGAAGGGACAAGGCCGAGGGGGGGCATGTATATGCCAGCTAGCCATACGGACAAGTGGGGTTGCGGGGGAGCAGCAACCTCTCCTCATTCACCTCAGTGAGCATGGTGGTGTTGGGGCCCAGGAGCTGGAGTGGCGGGAGAAGCAGTACGACCAGCGCGCGTACGTGGATGTGTTCACCGCTGCCGACGAGCATAGCCCCGTGGTGCCTGGCGCTCTCACCTTCATTGCCACACCCGACACGACTGCCAACCCCAATTACCTGGGGCCCGCACCATTGGAGGACATTGCCCAGCAGATTGCAACGGCTGCCGGCCCCTCGGGGCCCAACTACGAGTACCTGTTCAGCATCGCAGACGCCATGCGAGAGGTGCCCCCCCCCCCCCCCCCCCCCTCCCCAACACCCCTCTTCCCTGCTGCTCCTCCCTCCGCAGCCTGTGGCCCAAAGTCCGGTCCCTCCGCCCTCACCCTTGTTCTCAACTGGCCTTGCCCCCCACCACCGGGCAGATTCAGGTGGATGATCCGGACCTGTTTGAGCTGGAGTCTCGGGTGAAGGCGCTCATGCTGCCACAGAGGCAGTGATCCACGGGGAGCCTGGCAGGGACATTGCCCCTGTCGGCAGCGCGGATGATATTTATATGGACGGCCAGGCGTTGTCCATTTCAACCCCTGCTATTTGGCCGTTTGCTTATTCTTGGCGCCTCGGTACCCACTGCTGCCGCCCTAGTGGATTCCCTTCATTGCCTTTATCATCTCCCGCCGCTTCTTGCTGTCCCCCATGTCCGTCGAGTGCTCCATCTTGCTTAGTGACTTCTGGCCGGGCAGCTGCCCCGGCAGCTGCTTGGGCAGCAGCGCGCGCTTAGTGTTGGAGATGCGCGCCATGTTGGCAAACAGGTCGCTGCCCAGCTCCTCCAGCTCCTGCACCATCCCACCCAGAAGCTCCGCCGATCAGCGCCCCACCCACCTGGGGCGACCTTTGCTCCCATTCGTCCCACGAATAAAGAACCCGGTGATTTACTTGGCTCCATCATGCAATGCGCCAGGCCACCCGCATTGCTCATCTGGCCCCCCTCTACAAGCCGCACCTGCTTGTCCTCCGCACTGGCCCCGCGCTTCTTCCCGTGCTCTCCGGGCGGGGAGTCGCTCGGTGGGGCCTCGACGCTGACCTGCTCCTGCGAGGCCTGCTCGCCCGCCCCTGGCTCCCCCCGCCGCGACCGGCGCTTGGCCTGCCTTGCCTGCCCAGACCCGCATACCCGCCGGCAGCAGGTGCTTTCAGGGTGATCCCAGTAGACCCGCCGGTGACTCCCCCCTACCCAGCAGCTCCCAGCAGCGGTGCTATCCCCACATGGTTCCACCCCTTGCAGGCGGCAAGCCCACCTTGCGCGTCTCCTTTGCCTCCTCATCCGCCGGGTCTTCGATGATGTCGGCCGGGTCAAACTCCTCGTCAGCCTCACCAACGTCGCCTTTCTCTGCAAATTCTAGCATCACCTGCAGGGCAGGCAGGGGGACGTAGGGAGGGTTGCAAGGGTGCCGAACTCGGCCTTCGCCCTTGTGGTTCACAGCGGTAACGCCCCCACGGCCCCTGGGCCCACCCACCTGCTGCGCGACCACGGGCGGAGACACTGCGGCAGCGCGACCCCCCTTGCGGTGCACCAGGCTCGCGCCATGCTCCACCGCCGACATTATGAGCATCTTGCTGGTGTCAGGCCCCTGCTGCAGACACGCGCCAAGCGCAATTGCGCATCGGGTGGTGAAAATCAGCCAAGTCGGACAGCACGCGGCGGTTCTCATAAGGGGCCTTGTAATTCTGTCCCTGTTCGGCAGCCTATCCGGGCCGTACAGTACCTGCTGCCTCTTATCTTCCTCCCCCTCCTCGACCTGAGTATCCGCCTCGGCGTCAATTAAGTCCGCGTCGGCGGCGTTGGAGAACTGGTTCTGGCCGCTGCTTCCTGATCGTCTCGCGGTGCTGGTGGTGCCGCTTCCCGGGCGCTTCCCGCTGTTCGGGTGCCCCGCATGCGGCGCGCGCTCTCCCCGGCCCCGCCCGCCCCGACCGCCGTCCCGTTGATGCGGCCGCCCCGACAGCCGACCCCCCTCCGGCTGCCGCGCCCTCACCTCGTCCGCGTCCTCAGGCCTGCCGAGAAGCTCCGCGACGCTGGCGCCCGTGAAGAACATCCCCGCTCGCAGGACAATCAGTCCCAAGAGAAAACCCACCAGCGCCGTCTCGAGCTTGCGGCGGCTCAGCTGGAAGTTGCCGCCCTGCGAGGCGGCAAGCATGCCCCGCCGAGGCGCCGCACTCCGCATCATCGCGGCCGCGGGGCTGTGTCGTCTGCCTTTTTTTATAAATCGCCAGAGGTAATTTTGCGTCAGAACAGGACGGGACGATAGCTAGCACCGCCCGCACTATGCGAGTGTCCACCGCTCCTCATCAACCACCCGGCCACTCAAACAGCCATGCTCACCGTTCACGGTGGCGTCATGTTCGCATTTAGCAGTAGTTGTTTTGTGGAGGATGCACTGGCCGGCGGCGCTGCGTTATGGCTTCGTCGCCGGCATGCTTGTGTATAGTTTTGCAAGTTCGCACGCAGCAACAGCATCAGTACAGGTATTGCGCATCACCGTAGTCGTCCATGAGGGCTTCGGGACGGTGGTACGGGATGCTGGGATGGTACCAGACTACCCGCCTTATCGAATGTAGGGTTGTTCCAGAATATAAAACGTGGATGAATTTTGCCCTATGGCCCGTAGCCTATGATTGACCCGGTGAATATCTTCATCCAGGCAGCTCCTCATCGCAGTGTCACCTCACGCCCGCGCATGCGCACACCCCAATGAGCAGCAGCAAATACACTGAGCTTTGAGCTGTGCGCTGCAGGTATTATCTAAACTAGTTTATGGTGTTTCCCGAAGATACGTGTACGCATTTATAGCAACTAATATACCAAGACTATGGAAGGCTCACTGGGGAATGGGACAAGATTATAGCGTAAACGGTAGAAGCCACTATACTTCACTTATGACTCACTGAAAATGGGGCAATTTACTAGCTTTAAACCCTGTGCAGGTTTTTAGGGTTCGCGTGTACGGGCACAAAGTACATGATCACTTGGTGGCGGCGGAACGAGGCAAAGGCGGCGGGTCGAGGCAGGTTCTCCGAAGGTAGGTAGGTAGGTAGGTTGCCGCGAAGTCGAGGCAGTTCTCCGCCTCCCACACCTGTCTAACAGTTCTCGCTGAAACAAGTAGGAAGTAGGGCTGCGGGGTCAGTATGGGTTCCCCATTGCGGGCTATACACGAACTTCGCGCTGCACTTGGGGAGGTGCGGGAACTCATTCAAGATCATGAGGGAATGTTGAGTAGGGAAGTTCTCGAGATGGCAACAAGTTGTATCGGGTTTGCCGTCGGGTATGCCCGTCTCCTCGACGCGTGGGGCAGCCTTGCGTGATGTTGCGACCTTGGAAGAGTCGTTAAGGGGGGGTGGCCAGCGCCCCCCTGCGTCTTTGGCCGAAGTAGTGGCGTCTGAAGAGGGTGCCGCAGGCAGCCCCGGTATGCAAGACAGCGCTAAGCGTTCCGACACGGCAGTTGCAGGGGCCACACGGCCCACCCCGGCTGGGGCTGAGGTACAGCCACACCATATCGGTCACTGGCTTCCTGCCGAAGACGGCCACACTGAATATGCTGACTACAAAGCGGTCAAGTCGGTAATCTCAGGCCTCTCTACTAATTGGCGGTTCTTGTATGCCTCGGCGGCTACAAAGGTATGATGCCCCTCCTCAAACAATTTCCGCGTGCAGGTAGCAGTCACCTGCGGTTGAACCAACGGATACATTGCAGCAAGGCCGCCCACCTTGCGACTGGCGTCGCTTCTTTTGAGGCCGGTTGCGACTATGCGGCAGCAAGGCGAGGGGGTACGTCGCTCGTGCAGCTAGCAGTCGGGGGGATGTGGGTAGGTTGAACGCGCGATGGCGACATAAGTAGCAAGCCATAAAAATGCAAAGGTGGACAACACCATTATGTCGCAGCAAGGCCGACCACTGTGGCGACGTGTGTCGCTTCTTTTGAGGGCGGCTGCGACTCGTTGGCGGCGGGCGAGGAGATGCGTCGCTTGTGCCAGCTTTTGCACTCGGGGGCTGTGGGTCGAATGTGCGATGGCGACATTATCATTAGCAAGCCGAAAACTGAAACAGCCCAGCATAGCCTTACCTCGCAGAAAGGCCGCCCACCTTGGCGACTCGCGGCGCCTCTTGCAAGCCGGTTGCGACTCGTCGGTAGCAAGGCGAGGTGGTGCGTCGCTCGTGCCAGCTTTTGCACTCGGGGGCTGTCGGACGAACGTGCGATGGCGACATAATTAGCAAGTCGGAAACTAACTAAAACAACCTAGCATAGCCTTACAACATCGCAGTAAGGTCACCCACCTTGGCGACTCCCGGCGCCTCTTGCGAGCCGGCTGCGACTCGTCGGCAGCAAGGCGAGGGGGTGCGTCGCTCGGGGGCTGTGGGTGGAACGTGCGATGGCGACAAAATTAGCAAGCCGGAAACTACATGAGCCCATAATCCATAGCCTCACATCACAGCAAGGCCGTCCACCTTGGCGACTTGCGTCGCTTCATTTGAGGCCGGCTGCGACTCGTCGGCAACAAGGCAAGGGGGTGCGTCGCTCGGGGGCTGTGGGTCGAACGTGCGATGGCGACATAATTAGCAAGCCATAAAAATGTTAAGGTGGACAACAACATTATGTCGCAGCAAGGCCGACCACCTTGGCGACGTGCGTCGCTTCTTTTGAGGGCGGCTGCGAGTCGTTGGCAGCAAGGCGAGGGGGTGCGTCGCTCGGGGGCTGTGGGTCGAACGTGCGATGGCGACATAATTAGCAAGCCATAAAAATGTTAAGGTGGACAACAACATTATGTCGCAGCAAGGCCGACCACCTTGGCGACGTGCGTCGCTTCTTTTGAGGGCGGCTGCGACTCGTTGGCGGGGGCGAGGAGATGCGTCGCTTGTGCCAGCTTTTGCACTCGGGGGCTGTGGGTCGAATGTGCGATGGCGACATTATCATTAGCAAGCCGAAAACTGAAACAGCCCAGCATAGCCTTACCTCGCAGAAAGGCCGCCCACCTTGGCGACTCGCGGCGCCTCTTGCAAGCCGGTTGCGACTCGTCGGTAGCAAGGCGAGGTGGTGCGTCGCTCGTGCCAGCTTTTGCACTCGGGGGCTGTCGGACGAACGTGCGATGGCGACATAATTAGCAAGTCGGAAACTAACTAAAACAACCTAGCATAGCCTTACAACATCGCAGTAAGGTCACCCACCTTGGCGACTCCCGGCGCCTCTTGCGAGCCGGCTACGACTCGTCGGCAGCAAGGCGAGGGGGTGCGTCGCTCGGGGGCTGTGGGTGGAACGTGCGATGGCGACAAAATTAGCAAGCCGGAAACTACATGAGCCTATATCCCATAGCCTCACATCACAGCAAGACCGTCCACCTTGGC